>UZAE01014324.1:0-15165 GCA_900617975.1 Rodentolepis nana | reverse complement strand
TTTATGGACTTTTTCTTCATTTTATATTCATCAATACGGGGTGTGCGAGAGACTTACCTCCACGTGGTGCACTCTGGACAACGCATACTCATACGGCAAAAAAGTCAATAAACCAGCAATTAACCTCTGACTTCAAACCATTATGACCCCACTGTATGTCATATTCGACCACTTCCGCAACACTCACCTCACATTTTCTTTGCATCTGTATCTATCCCTTTTACACCCGCTAATCACTCTTCTGTTATTCCATTTCCATTTTTTTATGACTTTGAAGTTCCTCCCCTCTGAGAAGCCCGAAATCGGCAAAAGGGCTAATGATAAGTATCATAAAGACCGCCATTTGAAATAAATATTCATAAATACACCAAATTTGTAAATTATGATTTTAAAAGAATATTTGCATATGATTGACTACGAATTACATTGATGAAGCGAACTAGGTTTGTGCTCGTTACGAGTTCCATGCTATTCTAAGAACGTTGATGCACTCAAGAACTACTAAAGATAATATTTACAAACTCTGTATTATGAAGCACCCAAACTACCTCGAATCGTACAAACTATTAATGATTTTCAGCTTTTAATATGTAACATATTTCACAAGGCAATGGTTATGATTGTAATAAGCGATTTTAATAGGAAAGAGTTTTTCAGAAAGCCTCTAAAAATCTTTGACTCCCTATTGACGATGATATTAAGCAATAACCTCAAGTAATGTCACATATATCAATCATAATATTAACGGTTGTTACTATATTTTAGATACTTTTCTTTTCCTATTAGCTTATTGAACATGGAATTGAAACCAAATACGAAGAAAATTAAAATAATGAGAAAGAAAATAAGTTTTGTCCAGAGTTTTGAAACTATTTTTTAAATTGTCATTTTTATACAGAAACAGTAAGCTAAATTACTATTATAATAGTTTAATTCTACAGTTCATTAAAGGTCAACTCAGGCGAAATTATTAAATAGTCGATGTATGCTAGCTATTCGAAGCTTGAAAGTCCTTAACATAAAATAATTGACTCTTGCCCTGTTTTTTGCTTAAATATTGATCTTTCTGCATTTGCCATTTATGCTAATTATTTTTGAAGAATCCATTACCTTTATTGCTTTTGTTTTGTGTCAAAGTAATCCTTGATGTCTTTTTCCGATTCTTTATATCCTAGCTCATCTCAGCTTCAAATTGTAATTGTCGTAATTTGAAGTATTATATTTTAGCAATTATGTCGTCTATAACGCTTGATTTCGCTAACCATGGACGTGTTGCTCAATTGGCTCGCACACATTGGCTTCCTTCATCTGATTCGGATCAACTACAGAAACAGAAGAAACCTTTTGATCCAGATGTTGTCAATTATATTTATCAGGAAGACCTCATTAGCTTTGCTTTTTCGCATCGTCGTTGTATGTCTTTAGAATTGGCTCAATATCTCGAGTATTGGTTATGGCCACATTTTGATGAAACAAGTTCTCGTGAACATATCATTTCCATTTGCGCAATGGTTAATCAGAAGGCACGTGAAAGGGTTCCGCTATGGCAGGTAGTGTTGAATTAAACTCAATTTTTGTTCTACAAACGTTAATTCTCTGAATGCCATTTAATCTGTTATTTTTAGTGTTTTCTGGACAGACCAGATCAGTTCGGTCTACTGATCTATCGAGTTATTGAAATGATCATTGATGACCCGATTGATCCAAGTTTTCTCAAGCCCGAGAGCAACTCCGAATCAAAACAAAAGTGCGAAGAACAAAAGAAATGCCTTACAGAGCACATTGTTTTAATCACGTTCCTATCTCATTGTTTCACCAATTTGGCAGAGGTCGGAGTTTTGCGACGTTGTTTGAAGGACATATATTGTCTAGCTGTTTGGCGTCATTTACAACCAGAGAGACTGGAGAAGGAACTTTCCAATGCCCCACCCCGCTATCGCAAGCTCCTCAAAAAGCTCGAGAAAAGCGTTGCCTCCTTACAACCTAAAGAATTCGAAAGACTTATTAAACAACGTGCATTTGTAGCCAATTTCATTGATAAGTTCCTGGTTACAATTGAGCAGTTACCCGGCCCCAAGGTTAGTAGTATTCAACCATTGTGAGCTTGCAAATGTCTTTCTTTATTCTATGTTTTAAGTTCCTTGTTTATTTTAGGATTTGGATCCAATACTTGCCCACTATCTTCATAGAAGTTTACTCTTGTTAATTGACTTGTCAAGCTTGCTTTTAACGAGACGTTTTCTGATGATTTTAATGGATGATCGTCACACGGTCATTCGCTGTCAAAGCTGTGCACTTTATCAACCGGAGGGGAAGAGTGAAGGTTCTCTGTTCTCTGAACTTGTTGATATCTACGCCTTTTATGCCCAATTTCAGGTGGATTCCACTACGGGTGAAGCTGTGGATGCGAAACAACTGGATCAGAGGTTAGTACATTTCTAATATGCAAACTGTTGGCAAATAGATTACTACCCAGTTGATAGTGAGGTGATCTCCTTTCACTAGGACTTCGTTACATTTTCATTGTGTTCAAAAGAATGTGTAGATTTAGACTTTCAGTTAATCCATTTAACCGGGAAATCCTCCCTTTGGAATTCCAGACCCGACTCAAGTTCATGACGAGGAAATTGTCACAAATGTTACTTCGTCTCCCAACCTTACTGTCATTTTCCATTTGTAGGCACTGTGCACAGATGAATAAGCTTCAATTGGCCGTATTTTCGGAGAGTCGTGAGGGTATATTTCGTGATTTTGCAGTGTCGAACCCAGCCGCCTATGAGACTAAGGAGAAGTTGACAGATTTCTTGAGACAGTTATCGACTGATCAGCTTGTAAAACTTGCCGCAAAGTTCCAATATTTGCCCTTGGAGAGGGAAGATGGTCTTTCCGGGCCTGCTGCAAAGAAGAGAAAGACTGATGAGGAACCCACTCTTCCCTCTTTTCCGCCTATATTCTCGGACAATCTCTTCAACAAGGACATGGTTATCAAGGTAACGGTGTTCAAATTTTACTTTACTATAACCTTAGAGTAAAATATTTCAACTTACTTTCCTTAGGGCAACGTGTAGCGTTATTATTCTTATTTGATAAATCTTCGTGCTAAGCGTAGGTTGCGGGATTGATTCAAATCGGTTCTCATTCAATACTAATTAAATCTTATCAATGCGAGTTCTGATAGGATGCTGGAATTGGAATGAAGGAAGCGGAACTTGCGATAGTCATCATTTGGAAGCCACTGGCATAATGTCCCAAGAATTGTTCACAGTTACCATCACTTTATATCTCCTCACGAAAACTGTTTTATTGCTCTTTTATTAACTTCGTCACTTCATAGGTCACTTAGTTTATTTATTCCAGTGGCACTCAAGTTGAAAAATTGCATTTTTTTATTTGTAGTTTCAGTCATTCCACATCAGATATAAGTTTAAAACCTAATAATAACCCTTAAAATGATTTAAATACCCCCTCCCCCATATTTTGCAGCTCCTCACCTACCACTTTGCGATTCGTCAGTCCCATCTCTCTGAGATGAACAGCGCACCCCTCTACCCTACGGAAGATCTCCTCTGGAATGAACATCTAGTTCCAAATGAATTCTTCTCCGGAGATGAGTGTTTAGCTCTTCCAAAACTTGGTTTGCAATTCCTTACCCTCCAAGACTACCTCATGCGCAATTTCACCCTCTTCCGTCTGGAGTCGACTTTTGAAATTCGCAAGGTAAGCTTTCCTCCTCTACTATGGCGCTTACTATACTTGTTGGGATGTGTGCGACGCAATCGTGGAGATATCCAATCTTAGAACTATTTTCGCATCAAGGACACTGGTGTACTCTAGGTCTGCATAAGACGAATAAGAAATCAATTATAGGGAGGCTTTCATTTTGAACAAGTAACGACAAAGTGGACCTTAATAACCTTATGGACTCATCATTTACTCCCTATTGATATGCTCTCGTCAGAGCTTATTGGTGCAGTTCAGTTTAGTTTCTTACTGGTGGACTCAGGACGTATTCTAGTCAGGTTCCGACATTAGTTTTGTTTTCATCTTTTCTCCGACCGATACTAATAATTAGTTGGGTTTAATAGCAATAAATATCCTTTTAGTTTCATTATCCCTGACGGCGGGAGGGAGAGATGGAACGTTGAGAATCACAGTTGCTTCCTGGCGTCATTATTCAGTATTTTTAATTTCATTCCGTATATATTAGAAAGATAAGAAGTGGACGGCGGTCCACACGGCTTTCAAGACGGTATCTCTCAAAAAGGCCAAGGACTGGTAGGAGTTTTGAATCGAATATTTCTTTCTACTTGCAGTCTCGGCGCCCCTTTTTCATCAAAACCTCCAACACTTCTTATTTTAAGAGGGCTCGGTTGGATCGCGGTTTTTAAGTATGAAATTTTACATTCCTTTTCACTTCCTTTATCACATTCGGACCAAATTCATCTAACACACAAATAATTGATTTATTCCCATAAATACTTGTGATATTTTAGGATCTGGAGGACGCAATCAGTCGGATGAAGCCATGGTGTGGTGAGCAGGGTCAAGTTGTATTTGACGGTTGGTCGCGTATGGCACTGCCCATTCAGAGCTTCAACATTGTCGAAGTGGGCAAACCGGCGCTGGGCGCTAAACAACCATCGCGCGTTCGTGCTGACGTGCGTGTGGTACTTGCTGGACTTCGAGAGGATATTCAAAAAGAGTGGCAGGGTATTCGCCGTCACGATCCTCTCTTTCTTGTCACTGTGCAGCCAAAGAGTAATCAACGTAATTGGAGGTAAGATCCATACTTAATTAACTTTAAAGTCAACTACAAATATGGACATTTTACTTCGACACCTTTGTTGGAGTATATTGCTTAATCCTTGCATTAGAATAAGCGCCTACATCGGCCAATGTGCTGAATTAGAGCCTTGGAGTCCTATATTCTAGCCAAGAGATGGGTTTTCAGAATGTGATATTCTCATCAGAGGCTGCAGAATGCTATTTCTCCACCCAAGATATGAATCTATTCTTTTTCACTTTCTTAGATAATATTGCTATTATCGCAAAGACCCGGCTTCAATTTTTTTAGATCAGTTTATGATGTTATCATGAACGGTAGTCTAGGATTTTCTGCCCATATTCGGTGGGACTTTAGCCGACGAAGTTCTTAACCAAAAAAACCTTGGTTGTTTGAAACAATGCTAGAACGTTTAAGAGGCTTCTCTATTGAACCTACAGTCAAAAGTCCAACAATTGATGCTATATATAACCCCCTATTGATTTATTCAGGTACAATCCAAGGCAGCCTTTTCTTTCTCAAATTGGAATTTTGGCAGTCCGAGGTTGCGAAATTGAAGGCCAAGTAGACAAAGCCGGAAAGCTGATTCCCGACGAGGAACGATTTGGTCTAGTCCCAGGAAAAGGTACGCGTCTCCTTTGTAACTTGGTCTGAATTGTCGCTTTCTCATAGTTTTTTTATTCCTATTAATAGATGCATGATTATAGTTCGGAATTGGTGGGCGATTAGTGAATTGGTAAAATGCTGGTCTTAGAAGCCTGCTGGAAGTTTGTCTTCCAGTTCTTTTTATGCTGTCCAAATGGCATAATTACTAATGTTTATTGGTCATTTCACCTAGTTTATCAATGGATCTGGAAATACTATAACATTTTCACGCTAGATATTAGTTCCCTGAATGATCAGTAAAGATATGGCTGAATGGTTGTTTTCAATTCGAGAAACCTGAAGTCCCTAAATATCCTCATTCAGTGTTCTAAATGGTTTCTCCTGTTTACTTTTATTCACATTTGCCTGCAGAGTCTTTTGATGTTGCTGCAACTGCTCCAACGTGGCGAATCAGTCTGGACGCTTGTCAGTACCAGCAGGATATAACACGTCTTCGTGATGAGAAGAACCGTGGCAAGGCGATTCGTGTACAAATCGCTCGGGCGAAACGGGAGGGCAGATCGAAGGATTACATCGAAGAACTGGAAAAGAAAGCATTTGAGGCGGAAGCTGCTTCTCCGGAGGACATCTACGACACTTTCAATGTCCTGGTACGCAGAAAACCGAAGGAGAACAACTTTAAAGCGGTTCTGGACACAATTCGGTATGCTCTTGTCAGTCGATTCATTTTTACACCACCTCAACTTACTTTAGAACGAATTTCTTTACAAGAAGTTGGGTGATGGATGGAGTTGCATTTATTTAGAGAGAGAGAGAGGTAGGGAAAAGTGGTTAAGGGAAAACAATAGTGGTCGCGTACTACCTGATATATGATGTACGTGCCGAGGTTTAAGTAGGCCATTATTAAGGAGTAGTACATGGAAATGCCATTTTAAATTGGGTCTCAAAAATGTTTGAAGGATGGAAATTGGGACGGAGGAACCACTAGCCTACATTTCTATCGAGCTCTGGACCAAGTACATGTCCCTATCCAGCTATTGACTTCTCCACTATTCAATTCTGCGTGCAGACGAGGTGCGTGCCACCTGGGATGTTGGTGAATTTTCGGCATGTTTTGTGGCTTACTCTATAATAAAACCTGATGGATAGTGATTTAAGAAGAAGAAGAAGAATAAGTTACTAGATTACGTTATATTTACTCTCCTTTGTTGTGTAGCATTTGAAGTTTTGTAAAATTAGACATTTGTGGGTAAGTTGAAGCTCAATGGATTTTACCTCTTAAATCTTAGTTCTTTATTGATCTTCGACAATATTCTCATCTCTAGTTGGTCGGAATTAGGCATTGAGTTTGGTCATCCGCATCATTGGATGTTTCGTGGTTCAGCACTCCCATGACCCTTGACTTGCTAAGGATTTGCCGTTTCTCCTATCCAACTATTTGCCTTTCTGCCCTCTCCTTGTAGAGATTTGATGAACACGCGTTCAGTTGTACCTGACTGGCTTCTGGATCTTTTGATGGGTTATTTGGATCCAGCTGCTGCACATTTCTCGCGTCGACCAGATTTCTATGAGCCTCGACAAAATTGGTTTGATACCTTCCTCTCCGCTGAACATGTTAGAAAGGCATTTCCGCAGTACAACGTCAAGTTTGTTGATGCGCGATATAAGTCGCAGGAGGAAGGGAGGACTTCTGAAGAAGTTGGTGGTAAGCAGTGTTACAATTTGGACATTCTGATAGTTTTAGCGTAAACACATAGAAACTGGACTTGAATTTCTATTGCGTTTGAAATCTAGAAGTATCTGTCGTGAGATACCTGGAATTTAAACTAATTTCTTAAAGGGGAAATTGAGCAGCACTGTGGTTTCTGCACATCCATTTCAATAGACATGCACCTCGAAACACCTGTTTTAATGAATGGTAGTGGAAATCAAGGTAGACCATGCTAATCACAAGCTAGCTTATTCCTGCCATGTTATCTTGAAGGCGTCGATTTATTGGACCCTAAAATGAACCTCTATTGCGTATGCAATGAATTTTCCCATTAGAAACCTTTCAAGCGGCTATGTATTTAATTACCACGTAGGCTCAAATCTAGTCGTGGAATTTCCCTCTAAACGTTCTTCGTGCCTCCTAAGAGTTCAATTTTATCATTTTGGAACTATCCACACAAGCTAGTCCTGTTTTGGGGTTCGGATTTAGTCCCTTCTGTTTATGGTTGGTCTCTAAGTCGATACATTATAAAATCTTAGACAAACTTTTGTTATCCAAGCTCTCAGTGTCTCACCACACGATGTGGTGAGTTGACCATAACTGACCCCCTCCCCTGATGTCAACCATGTCTAATTTGTCTCAAGTCAGATTCAGTATAAAAGCACGATCGTTGTTAGTTGTGTTCTATCATGAGTCTTCTAGGTATTTGATACATAATTTCTAATACGCTGAAATGACTATTTCGTTCATCTTATTTCTCCTTTTCTCAGCTTCTGATCCTCCCCCTCCATACCGCATAACCTTCCCACCGCTTGAAGAAGACCCCACAGTCCTCGTCGAAGCTTGCTTGGCAGATACCGCGAACCCCAAACCACATCCCTCCGAAGAGTCGACGATATCTCCCAACTCCAAACCGCTCTTAACAGTCGAATCATTCACTCCCGTGGGTAGTCAAGTCCCTTGGAACCTTCTCACTGTGGATTGTCCCACTTGGCTTCCTGGCTCCACGTCGACAGGCGTGAAACCCGGCAACCGCATCGCTTTCACATCGCGTCAAATAGAGGCGATTCGTGCGGGCATGCAACCAGGTCTCACTATGATTGTGGGTCCACCTGGTACTGGTAAAACGGATATTGCCGTACAAACCATCCACAACCTCTATCATAACTATCCTGGTCAGAGGTAGCCACTCATTACTATCATTGCCCATAGAATTGTTTTCATAGACTTGCGGTTAGAGGACAGGTTCTGTGTTCCATACGTACTATTAGTATCTTCATCGAATCTTCATATTTTAAAATGCCTGCTAGTGTGTGGCGTAATGACAGTAAATGTACTATTTGAAAGCTACGCATTTATATTTTGATTAAAGAAGCATCCATTTTTAAGGGTTGACAGTAAAACGTTCCCGAATAGGCGTTCCAATTTCATTAAAGTGGGGGAGCAACTTGAGATCATTTGTACACTTTATCCCAGAGCCAAATTCTTTTCGGAATTTCCTTATTTGAAATTGCTAATGCTTTTGTTATAGCAGGAAACCTTTATTTATTTATATCAAATGACAGGCGTTTTGATGGTTATCATTAGCCCTTTAGTTGACTTCAGGCTTCACAGAGAGGAAGGAATATCCAAGTGGAAAAAGTCGAGAAGAGGGGGGGGGGGGGACAGAAGAGGGTTTCAAAGANGGGGGGGGGGGTGACAGAAGAGTGTTTCAAAGACGAAGGTAGAAAAACGGTGAGGTGAGTTCTGTGGAAGTAGTCGAATATGACATACAGTGGGGTGATGGTAGTTTGAAGTGAGAAGTCAACTGCCAGTTAATAGACTTTTTTGCCGTATGAATATACGTTGCCCAGGGTGCACCACGTTGAGGTAAGTCTATCGCACACCCCATAGCAGGAAATACTTTGCTAATTAAATATCTAATTTTGATCATTAACGGAGAGTTATGTAGATTCTTAATTCTCTTCGACCTCGAATGTGAATTAACTGCTCAGTTATCCCCCTTACTATCCCTTCCATCATACTACATTTGTTTTTTGGTAATTGACGTTTTAATGATTTTAAGGTGGTTATTAGGGTAAGATTTATCACTGCTTATCTTTTTTTGTAGAATCCTAGTAGTGACCCATTCTAATCAGGCCTTGAATCAGCTATTCGAGAAGATTATTGGTCTGGATATTGATGAACGCCACCTACTTCGTCTGGGTCATGGTGAAGAAGCCCTAGCAACTTCGAAAGACTTCTCCCGTTATGGTCGAGTGGATTTCATCCTCTCCAAGCGTATTGAGTACTTGCAGAAGGTAAGAGATCTTCAGCAAACTAAATAAATAAGTCAAATGAGTCAAGTTCACTCATTTTGTCTTTGTGTATTTTGTAGGTTGTGCTTCTTCGCAAGAGTTTGGAGATTGAACAGAGCGAAGATGCAGCCGCAGAATCGAAACTTCTAGTCAAGGAAGTAGATGAGAATGCTCACCAGTTGTTCACTTGTGAAACCGCGCAGTACTTCCTGCTTCAAGAAGTCCTTCCTCGCTGGGAGAAGTTCATCACAGAGGCTGCAAAGCTACTTAAAGGTGGTGAAGGTGGTGAAATATTGGCCAATGAATCCGCCCCGTCGGATTTTGTGGCAAATAACTTCCCCTTTAATTCATTCATCACGGGTTTTACTAATCCACCAAAGGATCTTATCAAACGCATCTTTCCTGTAAGTTCACGGTGATGCTTTCTTAGTGCATTTGATAGCTTTCTTATTTGAGTCGATTTCATCTGACTTTGTATAGGGTAGCAACTTAACCGAGGATCTCGCGATAGCACGCTCCTCCTTCCGTGCCATATCAGCAATTTTCAACACTCTGGAGGAGTTTCGCGCCTTTGAACTAATGCGTACGGGTTTAGAGCGAGCTAATTTCCTACTGACTCAAGAAGCCAAAATAGTAGCCATGACGTGTACTCACGCGGCTCTCAAACGTCGTGATCTAGTCCAACTCGGTTTCACCTACGATACTATAATCATGGAGGAAGCCGCGCAAATTCTGGAGATTGAGACCTTCATTCCTCTACTCCTTCAAAACCCCGATATCTCCGGATGCAATCGCCTCAAGCGTTGGATTATGATCGGCGATCACAACCAACTCCCTCCAGTTGTCAAGAACCAGGCTTTTAATAATTTCTCCAATATGGGCCAATCACTATTTACTCGAATGGTGAAGTTGGGTGTACCGACTATTGAGTTGGATGCACAGGGTCGTACTCGCCCATCCATTGCGCGACTGTATAGCTGGCGGTATGAGCGTCTTGCGGATATCGAACATGTCGTCTCGAGGCAGGAATACAATCTTTGCAATCCTGGTTTCAGATATGAATGCCAGATCGTCAATGTGGAGGACTATAAGGGTAAATTCTCAACTGAAGGGTAATCTCGTTGATAGCCTATTCAAGTTGATTATAGACTCCAACTTGGAATTGGGAGGGCTATATAGTTTTTAAACTCGGGATTTATTCTTGGATTTTTATTGCTTAATCAGCTCAACTTTGACAACACTCATTTTATTATTATCCTTCCGGATGCTTGTTGAGATTAGCCATTGATTGAATGTCTTTTCTCTTTGATTTTACTAAAATTTGATGTTGTCCATTAGTGTCCCTATAGAAAATTTTTTAATCAGATATTCGCAATGATGTGATCTGAAGTACTAAAGCAATCTTTTATTTTTCAACAAATATTCTTATTTACTACATATTCATCTAAAAACACCTTTGTTGGCGTAGTCTAGTTAGGTGTTTATGGTAAAACTTCTTATAGACAAGTCAAGAAGAAAGTTGAAATAAAAAAATAAATCTGCATTTATTACTTCTGTCTCTGACAGCGTAGGAATGCGATCGAGCAGTTTTTTGGCTTACAGCATTCATTTAATGCATGCATTTCAACTGGTGAGGGGTCTGAGTTAGCTTACTTGCGGCTCGAAAGATCCCAGTGTGTTATATGATGAGAACGCTTGGTAAAAGAACAATTTTCATAATTTGTATTGCTGTTCTAGGTGTTGGAGAATCAGAACCAAGTCCGTTCTTTTATCAGAACTTGGCTGAGGCGGAATACGTTGTGGCAACTTACATGTACATGCGAATTCTCGGTTACCCTGCTGACCGAATTACAATCCTCACTACATACAACGGTCAGAAACATCTCATTCGTGATGTAATCAACGCTAGATGTGCTTCTAATCCGCTTTTCGGAAAGCCCAAATCTGTTACAACTGTGGATAGGTTCCAGGTACGTGTTTCTTGGTGTATATGAGAATCACTGGAAAGGATATCGCGATTCTAACTGTGTTGCGCTTGTATATAGGGTCAACAAAACGACTACATATTGGCTTCCTTGGTTAGGACTCACACCGTAGGCCATCTTCGAGATGTGCGTCGTTTAGTTGTTGCATTATCTCGTGCCCGATTAGGTCTCTACATCTTTGGACGCGTTGATCAGTTCGCCAACTGTCAGGAGCTTCGTCCAGCGTTTGACCGTCTTATCGGTCGTCATGGTCTTGGGCCGGATGGGGAGATCAGGCCCACTAGATTTCATCTCACTCCTTGGGAAACGTGGAAAGATCCTAGGAGCCCTGCTTCTGCTGATCTACGTCCTATGAAGGCGAAGCTGACGCAAGAGCCGATCGTTATTGACGATATGCCAACAATGGCTACTTATGTCAGTAAACTCTATGAGGAACGTGTGAAGGAGATGGTTGCCCGTTATAATGCAATGAAGGGGGTTCGTAAGTCTATTGCTCCACGAATTGTCCAGAAGGAGGTTGCGCTTGCTGAACCTGCTGAGGGTAAATCAGAACCTGAAAAAATCGTGCCAATTGCGAAGATGGATATAGACGAAGAAAAAGAGGGAGATTCAAGCTCATCGGAGGAAGAGGGAGCTCAACAGGATCCTATTTCTACAGAAGTTTCAGAAAGCACCGTTCCACCGATGCTGCATTTTGAAGTTAAAACTGAAGGGCAAGAAGAAAAAGAGGATGGTGACGGAAAATGAACTATTTTTCCCTGTATACATCAATTTGTTTAATAATAATAATAAATCCATTTGTAATACTCTTATACTTTTTTAATGAGTACAATGCCATGGGGAATAGTTACGTTTTGCTTAAATCTGTGTTTGTAAAGCTCTGCGACCAAGTAGCTGTGCGCATTTGCAATCTTAAATCATTGGAAAATCAAGCTTCTATTTATTATTTTTTCCAACTTTTTACTAATTTAGTCGAACTGGGTGTAAGAAATTGAAGTTTTTCTATGTTTATTTGGGCAATTTTTTGCTCTCATTGGAATTGAAACTTTTCCTCCCAAAATTATACGAAGCTAAACGATTAAAATGGGTTCGGTTGATCACAATATTCTAATTGGTCATGATTTAAGCAATGCTCATGTCATTGATTTTGAAGAGTTGATGAGTGGGTCTGGTTGAATTAAAAACTAGACCTCTATGGAATGGAAAAATTACAAATCTTTTAAGATAAGCACAAATTGAATAAGTCTTCCGTGTTAATGGAATGTGCCCATAGCTATCGATTAAGACTATGAAAAGTTACTTCTCTAAATAAATTTTCAGTTTTACAGTAAAGTCAATCAGCAAACGATTTTATCATATTTTCAGAAATTTCAATATTGCTTTATAATATGAATGACTTGAATTTATTAAAAGTTAATCCTACGACTTCTCCTTTATATTCAAATGATTAGCAACATTTAAGATTATTAACATTCACAATCAATTTAAGGAGATAAAGAAATAGAACCTATTATTAAAGCACTGGATATCGTAAACAGGCCAACGAATAGACGAAACATAAAACTGAAATTTTTAAAAGTAAATACTTAATTTTGCGAATGACACATAAACCAGGTCTGAAAATCAAATGGAGTAGAAAAGTTGATATCTTGTTTTTTCTTATTGTAAATTATGGATCAATTTACCAGATATTTCTTTCTCTTCTATCTTTCATTTGATAACCGTTACTCACGGCAAGAAATAGCTGTATTTAATTTGTCCTTTTGCATTTTTGAGGGCGACAATATTAAGGGATAAATTCAAACAGCTTTAAATCGATATTTTAAATGAACACTTTTGGCCTTAATACTCTCCATAATGAGAAAGAGCATAATATGAATCAATGATCATGGTGAAGGTCACGTCCCTAAGTGGATTATTGCAAGAAATCGCCAAAGAACGATCGAAAACATTAGGCAAATTATGTGTTGTGATTGTGAATAAATTTAATTATTATGATTTTAAGTGTAAGCTATTGAACTCATACCTTCTCATGGTATTTGCAAAATATTTAACTGATTTTACCTTGAATATAGAGTAGATATTTAGTGTTAAATTAGACGAATTTAGAATAGTTTGAGCTATTTTGGTGATGTTTACAGTGGCATTATTTAATCCTTGCTTTCATATGCTATTTCGTTCACTGATTTAATCAATTTTCGTAATGAATAAGGGCATTTCATTATTTAGACATTAATTACAAGATAATAGAAACTAGTTGCTTTAATTTTCTTGAAACATGACATTTCTTATTTATATCATTGATCTGTGGGTCTAATTCTATTTTGATATTTTAGAATTAGAATGCGGAGTGTCTTCTCGTAATCAGAAGATTAATTCATCGAGAGATGTTTTCTGGGCTGCTCTATTCAAATCAACATTTTGCTCTATAAACGTACTTCATTCAATTGACAGTGGATCTCATGATGATCTTCTTTTCTTTGTTGGACAAACTAACTCTAGATTTGCAAAGGTAGTCTTTCAGCTATGTCTGATTAGTTAAATTCAGCCTGATGTACGGGTATTTCGCCAATCCAGCCCAAACGTTCCTCCTATCAGTGATCCCACGATTAATTGGGAAAATACCGTCCACCTTAATCTCATCACTCACTGTGTTCGTTTCCGTGTCTCTACTAAACTAATCCCATCTCATTACTACTTGATTCTGATATAGTATATTTATTCAGTTTGTGTATGTAGTGACCCTTGGAATTTGTACACGCTCAGGAGCTCAGGAAATGGAGATACTGAAAAAGAAATCCCTGGTAATTTAATAGAAATTCAGCATTTAATGCTAATTCGCCTGATGAATTTCTTTTCGACTTCTTTCATTTAGGTTGTTTACGCATCACCTAGCTATCGGCCCATGGACTCAAAAGGGACTCAAGAAACTATTGTCTATCCTCATATCGTCTTTCCAATAGATAATTTCGAGGAGGTTTGTTAAATTCTATCCAAATCAAAGTTTAAAATTATTAGTTTTATTGGAAATTTCCTGTTCCCGTTTACATTATTTCATAGCACTCAATGCCTTTGAAAAGAATAACTTTTAACTTTTATTGAAATATATTACCCATTTTGTGTTTTTTGCGTTGCCATATTTTCTACATACAATTTTGACCCAATTATAAAATGAATTCTAGTCTTAGGTAGGGTTTTGTCTTCTCCATTTGAAGGGTTTTCAAGATTGCGTACTTCGAGATAGTGAATACCTCTGTGTCGAACTCGCCGCGTACGACAGATCTGGTGTCCTTCAAGGAGTTCTCTTTGAGAGTGTTGTACGATATTCTGTCTTGAAGAATGCACACGATATCGATGTAAGTCATTTTTCAATTCTATTTTAGCTGTAACAAGGCGACTATTAACTAGAAGATTTTGTTATTCATTTGAGCCAAGTTCTTCCAAATTCCTGTTAATGTATTTTGCTTAGAGATAAATTTCGATACCTTATGATTTTCTTTTCCTCATAAATTCTCAGTTCTAAACCTCTAATTTTTGCTTAGGCTAGATTGAGAGTTTCTTTGAATGGCGACAACGATGGCTGCTTTTTAGTTGAAAACAGTTGGGTAGAATAGGTGACAATTGAAATTGGTTGATAAGAAAAATTATATTTTTATACACAAATTTGTACCAATTAACCTATAGTTCTTGGTAAATATATCTAAATTTCAATAACTGTTTATTTAATTTACGTGGCTTGGAGTTTCAGCGCCTATTCGCCTAAAACGGTGTGAATAGGGGGGG
>UZAE01014323.1:0-15171 GCA_900617975.1 Rodentolepis nana | reverse complement strand
AAATTTATAACTCAATCATAATAGTCGAATTTGAAGTTGGAGTCTTAAATGAGGAAGCGATTAAAATGGCTTCATTCTTCTAAGCTTTAAATACTTTGGAAAAAAAATTGAAAGTGGCTTTTTGATAAAATCAATCAAAGTTTTTAGAAGTGTCTTATCCAAATCTCTAGCTTTAAAATCTTCCCAATATACCTAACAGTGACATTATAGTAATTAAAATTATTATTTGAAAATTGCTCGCTCAGTATATTATTATTTCAGATGGAAAGGCTTTATGATATTTATCATTAGCCCCTTAGTTGACTTCGGCTTTCACAGAGGGGAAGGAACATCAAAGTGAGAAAAATTCGAGAGGAGAAACATGAAAGTGATACAAGGATGAAAAAGGGATGGACAGACACAAAGGCTCAGTATATAAAGTCCCCTCCATGGAAATCGTCTTGCCCTTTGAACTTTCGGAAGAGAGTGCTGTTGTTCACGACTTCGTTTCTCTCGCTTTCTTATAAAATTTAGAATTTTAAGTAGAAACTGTCGAAATTCAGTCATTACCATCACTCACTAAAAATCAAAATCAATGAATCAAAACAGAGATAAACAATATTCCATAAACACGCATTTAAGGCAAAGAATTTGACATTTCTGAAGTACTATTGAAAAAAACAAGCGTTTGGAAGCCAATAGATTTGAATGCTATTTGCCATAATATTGATGGTGAAAGTGCCAGAATAATCAGAAATCCTATATCCTTGAGGAAAACCTGTAAATAAGACAAATTTTTCAATTATCTAAACTACTTAAATAGCCGATGAAAAGGGTTGGTTGCTTAAAATTCGAAAATCACGCGTTTTTATTTCCATGTTAAGGAAGTAAATAAGTCATTAGAAATCGAGCGTCTTTGAAGGTACTAATACCAGCCTCCTTTCAAATTGTATGAACTTGTAGCGGATTACTACGCTAGAAAGCCTGACTGACTCAGAAATCTCTATGGCAGATTCTCCTACATCTAGCTAGACTCCCAGAGCTAGCTAAGCTACAGCCCAGCTATGAAAGGAAACAGACATGTAGCACGAAACACGTTTATTCACTACGAGTATTGCGAATAAAGTGTACACGCGGGGAGCTACTCATGATCAGGATGGGGGATTAGGTTAAACAGAGGTTAATGATTGGTCACTGTTTGTACGGTTGCTGCACACAGAGTTGTACGGCCGCACCTCCCAATCCTGGCGAGCAGACATGCAGGCATACGATGACGCACACAGCGATAACGTGTCCCACATATCCAACAAAATGTTACCAAAGTAAATCTCACCATTAAGTTAAATACACGAAGCAAGGCTTTACTTTCCTCTAATACCACAATTCGTAAAATAAATTCTACTCGAAGCTCTGTAGTTGTATGTCAGTTTAAAGAATGGGATTTTTAGAAATGAAAAAGCCAACACAATAATGGACAATATTTTGGTCTTCACATAAATTTTAGAGGTTCCTAATTTCAAACATATTTCATCAAAATGGGTAACCAATAAGCCTTGGAAGATTTTACACAGTGTCATGTTCATTTATCACATTTTCGATCAAAAAAACAACAATTTCCGGGAAAGAATAATTAGATCATCGATTTTTTAAATGGTTTATGTGCCGACTTAGTATTAAAGTAAGGCGTCTTCCCGACATCATATTATCGTGCAGTTACAGTGCTGGTAATGGGTAGGCATTTTCTTTTCAGGAAATCTGATTTTTAAAGCAAATGCGCCAAATTCCTTACTATTATATACGATCAAAGATGAAACGGCGGAATCTCTGCGACGAACTATTATTTCCGCCGTCGATAAGTATAATTATTGCTCAAATGCACAGAATTTGGCAATGTTGACAAAGTTTTCAGCTGCTGATCGTGCACTAATACAATACATTGTAACCAAATCGTATGTTATTTTTCAGAATAATAAAAATAAAAGGCTTTGTTCTATCACTTATGATGATTTAAAAGTACTTCCTTTAATTTATGTGCTGTTTTATGAATGATTAATTTTTTTATAAACTATGAAATTTTTGAAGGTATTGATCCCTAGGCATATAAAACATTCATTTTTCGTTTTCTATAATTTTTATCAATCTAGGTGCTTGGCTGAATGTGAGAATACGCCCAGTTTACCCGAGCCTAGCTTCGGAAGATATTCATTTCTTATTCCCTCAAAAAACTGTCGAAATATAATCAGGACCTTTCTTCAAATCAATCCGCTGCTGATTAAAGAGTTGGAAATCCTGGCAACTAGTTGTGAAAGTGTCTCTGATCTCGGTAAATTAATTTAGAATGGTGATAGAGATTAATAAATAGGCATAATTATTATTATTTAAGGCTAACACAAAGGTAATTTTTTCAAAAAAACTATTTTAACCCTTACTGAGCCAGTGTAATGCATATACATTAACGGGTTGATTCATTCGCTTTATTTTAATATTAAAAGTTGTTCGCATTGTCAAAACTCCTCTACTTATGTAAACCTCAGGTCTACGCGAGGAAAGACAAAAATGCATGACTGGAAGATTAATGGGCGCCATTCCACAGATTCCCCCTGCTCCGATCACGTCTCATCAAGATCAATCGAATTTTAAACTTCCGGTGAGAGAGGAACAAAGCCATCTTATTACTCTTATCAATGAAAATCAGATTGTGGTCATAGCTGGTCATCAAGGTAGCGGAAAATCTACTCAAATACCTCAAGTAAAGTCTCGCCGTTATTTCTTCTAAAATCTATAAATGCTGTGAATTTGCAAAACATATGGAAAATTGAAACTCATGCATTTTATTTTACATTAGCAAATTGATCACAAAATTAAAAATAGTATGACTATAATTAAATCCGCTTAATTAATTAACCGCCAACTAGTGAGAGATACTATGTCGAAATCAAAAATCATCTCAGTATGATACCAGGAGTACCATATCTGTTGGCAGAAAAAATGCTCTTAGCATCCTTTGACAACTTGTGCTTGTCTCTCGTTTGTTTAATGCAATGCGTTCAAGGGAAAACAATTACTTTTGGGGCCTTTCGTGCATAGCTATTGGATGAAACCAAAAAGTCGGACTTTTGCAATCTAGGAAGTAAGCCGATGAATTCTAAAAACCGTTTGATCTATAACTAAAGTGAAACAGAGCTCTTTTGAGAGCCTAAATAATCAATTTTCTTCGCGATATTAAGACGTTCCTCCTTTTCGAAGGCTTTTCAACTCCCAAAAATCTTAGAGTTGTTCTTTTCTTAACATGTGAAATTGCGATGACACCAACTATGGGAATAAATAAGTCAAGTGCATGGTTTCATCAGGTATAATTTGATATGTGAAATAAAAAAGTTTTCATTGATGAAAGTATGTTTTTTTAACAAAAGAGGAATGATTTTACCTTATCTCTTTCCCTTCGATGAAAGTTTGTAAGTAGCCTTGTCGATAAACATGATGTAAATTTTATGATTTAGGATTCGTATAGAGAAATTTTGGCACACTAAGACCATACTTTTTAAATTTGGAGCTTTTTCCAATTTAGTAGATACTTCATGTAATGATATTTTGTCGCATTAAAACAAGCATCTTTTCTAATAATGTTCTATGTTCTTTTAAATCGTATTAATTCTTGTTAGATAATACTTGAAGATCATTACGCTCGATCGCAACGCTGCCGTGTAATCTGCACTCAACCACGCCGTCTGTTAGCTCACGCCAATGCTGATCGTGTGGCCCATGAAAGGGGCGAAACCGTTGGCCAATCAGTAGGCTATCAAATTCGACTTGAGTCCAAGTAATCTACTCATTTTCTTAACTTTCATCTACTGTGTTTACTGTATAATAATGATTGAACACTTAGAGCATACCTCTTTTGACTAATATTGGGCCTGATTTGCTATCAATTATCTAGATCAATACTTTGACTACGTCAAAACTGCTTGCTTTTTTTCATGCCTAGTGTAATGATAGGATTATTTTTTTCAAGCCACGTTGTATCATCAGTTTATGACATCTGTGATTGTTTTTACTGTTATTGTACACACATCTTTTAGAGCTTCACCCAAAACGGTTCTCACGTTTTGTACCCATGGTGTTTTACTACGGACAATATTTGCGGATCCAAGTCTCCTTAATGCCGTCACTCATATTATTGTCGATGAACTCGAAGAGACAGATCTATTTACAAGGAAATTAGCTGATAATGGGAGAGAAATTCAATTACCAATGAGTATTGACACTAACAAGCATACTTGCAACCTCCTACTAGGCATTTTGCAAAGAATTCTCCCACAGTATTCTCATCTCAAACTCGTATTGGTGGTGAATCTAAATGCGGATTCGGTCATTTCTCCAAATGTTCCTTTTACTTCCACTCCCACAAATCATGAAGTGAGATTTCTAACCTCTTCTGGATTGCCTGTTTAATTAAACAAATCATTGTTTATATTTTGCTGAAAATGTGAATAGGCGGAGAATTTTAGTTGTCATATAAAGGAAAACAGTTTTCAAATCTTAGGTTTTGATTTACTAGATCTCTAGTGAGAATAGCAAGTACATGCACGTAAAAGAGCCAATTCTTCAAACCGGCCTGCCTTTATTTCCCGAGGAATCTTCTAATTTCCCTAGCTATGCGGAAAAATTTCTTATCACTCCGCAATACCAGAGCGCTGTGATTTATTCGTGTATGTTTGTGGATTGTTTATTGATTAAATATTTTTATTTCATTTTAGAATATTTTATAGCATCCTCACCTATTACTTAACATGCCTATTATACTTTAACCTCTAGAATAATGAAAATCAATGTTTCTTTGAAATGAAAAATTTTTAAATAATCAGACAAAACATGACTGAATTTAGTTTTTCTTTGGTGATGTCATTCTTAAGTGTGCTTAGAATTTGGATTGCATGATGCGAGATGTGTGTCGACTTCCTCAAATAATCACTAATAATGGTTTTTATATCTCAGTGAAGACGGAACGAAAGTCGCAGGAGATTTACTTTCTAGAGGATATTCTACGGTGGTTGGATTTCTACACACCGGGAATGGAGTCATTGAAGCAAGTCATCCAAAATGGTAGGTAAAGCAATGTTAATCACCGGTGATGCTACTTTGGGAGCTAGAAAAATGTTGCCAAGGGGTCCATTATGGAAATAGTGCATTTATATCAAATGACTGACATTATAACAGTAATCATTAACCTTTTAGTTGACTTTGAGCTTTAGAGAGGAGTGGGACATCAAATTCACAAAAAGTGGAGAGGGGGAATATAAGAGTGATTAACAGTTGAGAAAGAGACAGACAGAGAGACACATGGGTAAAGAAAAAGTTAAGGAGTGTGTCGTGGAATTGATGGAATATGACATGCAGCGGGGTCATGGTAGTTTGAAGTCAGAAGTCGACTATTGGTTTATAGACTTATTTGCCGTATGAGTATACGTTGCCCATGATGCACTACATATAGGTAAGTTTATCGCTCACCCCTTTATAGAAATAATGAACTTCCTAAGTCTAACAGGAAACAGCAACTTTTAACGAATGACTAGACAAGGTGTTTGGGTTTGTATAAACGTGGAGGGAGCAAATAATATGGGAAAGACATGGGAGGTTTGAGAAGGGCGTCACTACTGGGCGTGAATATCCGTATTGTGATTAGACAGGAGAAGTAAATTTGGTGTAAGGCGCTGATTGATTCTACCTAGTGTGTGTCTTTATGCGATTATAGGATGAGCAGGCGATGAGAAATCATCAACTGCCATTTAGGGGTAAACACTAAAGGGAAGCGATTCAGTTCCATGGGTCAGGGTGCGCAGGCACTACATCAATTTTGATACCTTCCCTATCTCTTCGTCAGATACCCTGTGGGTTCAGAAAATGTTCTATTGGCTGACTGGCACACAAATACCTCGCCATGATGTACATGACGATTCAGTATTTGAGAATAATGATCAGACGGTAAGTACAATTATCATGTCCCAATAAGGCTAATTGAATTTATTTTAAAGGAATACAGGGATATCTTGAATTCTTCCAACTTTCGAAACATTGATAAGCTTATTTGGGCATTATGGGAGAATCTAGTTCTTCGAAATATTAGCGTCTGCAGTAACCAGGTAAAATGGATTTCATTATGTTTATTTTATCATTGTTATAACAAAATTGTTAGCTTTCTTATCGCTATGCCTAGCAGGATTCAGTTTTACAAAAGAATATACAACCACTTATCTCAGATTTACTTCAATCGATCTCTGTAGAATGGATCCCAGTTGACTACAGGCATTCAGAGACGGGTGAGTGGGACCGTTATTTGCACAGTATTCATTTATAACCAGTTTAAACCGAGGCTTCCCAATTCAACCTCTTTTCCTTTACTGTATTCATTTAAAGGAGCCATTGGCCTTTCAATCAGGGATAGCTATCATTTTCCCCTTGCCAAATAGTTCAACTGGTGTTTATATGATAGACCTCCTAACTTTCTTTTAGCAATTTAAATTTCCATTTGAAACCGGTCAAAAAATAAGCTATTTGGGGCTTAGTCATTTATTCAATCATCAGCTTTATCAAGTAGTACATTTGTAAACATGCAGTAAATTGGGGTCAGTTCAAATTAATAAAAGCATTTGCTTTGAGTTGGTAATTTATATGGGCTGACATGATTATTTCCCTTTTTCAAAATAAATTAATAAGGCCAATATTAGGGTTAACTATTTAATTTAATTAATTAAAATCATTGCAATTTTGTGTTGTCTTAGTTTGTTTTAATTTCAATAGGGATAACCCCTTTAATGCTCTTCTCTGCCGCCGGTCAGCATGAAGTGGTGGAACGGCTGCTAAATATGGGAGCGGATGTATTTGAGCGCATACCTCTGCCACTGGCTGCTTTGCCCCCGAGTCTTGTGACTCTCGGCACTGATCAAGCTGCCCCGACATATAACACCCCTAATCACATTTCCGTAATCGGCGCAAACGCTTACGACCTCGCACGTCTCTATGGCCATGCCCACATGGCTGAAATCCTCAAATTACATATGTGAGTAGTTACTTTCCATTGGAAGTTGAATTGAGAGTCTGACATCTCTATTCAGACCTTCTATTTTTCTGCATTTAACCTAAAATCAACCAAGTGTGAGTTTTGATTGACTTGCTATTAATATATATATATATATATATATATCATGGATAGGCCTTATCCAACTCACACATCTGTCCAGGCTATTAGACCAAATTCAAAATAATACTGACAGCCACTTTTAAACGTCTCTGATGGTGGTGGGGGGGNCAGCCTTAGGACCAATTGACTGTCAAATTTTGGCAGAAATAATGTGTGTCCGAGTTTTCAATGAAGCTATTGGGTAAACAAAAGCTAACTTGATGGATGTAACGCAAAAATAGGCAGCTTTGATCTTTTTAGACACCCTCCTCACCACAACTTAAACGTACGCGTTTCTAACTTCACTCTCTCTATATATATATATATATGGGGTGTGCGATAGACTTACCTCCACGTGGTGCACCCTGGGCAACGTATACTCATACGGCAAAAAAGTCTATTATTCGGCAGTTGACTTCTGACTTCAAACTACCAAGACCCCACTGCATTTCATATTCGAATAATTACACAGTACTCACCTCACCTTTTTCTACCTTTGTGTCTGTCTGTCTCTTTTACGTCTGTGAATCATTATTCTGTCCTCCTCTCGACGTTTTGCCACTTTACTGTTTATCTTCCTTTCTGTGAAGCCTGAAGTCAACTAAAGGGTTAATGATACCTATCATAACGCCTGCCATTTGAAATAAATAAATAAATAAATAAATAAATATATATATATATATATATATATATATACTTTTTCAAGCCTCATTTGGTTCATTAAATTACACTGGAGTGAACATTCTCGTCTTTTTTGCCTGGTTTAGCCAAATGCAAAAGATTCAACTGGCGAACACCAAGGACATTTTGCTTGCAGTGATGCCTCTTGTCATGCAAGAATACGAAAAGTTAGATCGTTTTCTGATTGTCTTCACCAGGACAGAAGTCCAAAGCATGCTTCAACAAGACTATCGCATACAGTTTTGTCCCATTGCAGTGGAAGTTCCACCTCGGCTGAAGAAACTCCATCGCACGAGGTAGACTGAAGGCGTCTATTTTTCTCCATAATTTTTAAATAAGATTGAGAACGAAGCACTGATTAAATCTGATGCGTATAGGTAGGAGACACTGCACATAGGGTGCTTCAAGTATAATGAGTCAATAAAACCAAAAAAAATATAACTTAGATCAGTTGAGTGACAGTGTTGATCATTAGACTCTCCATTCGAAGATAAAGTACAAATCTGATAAATTAAAATAACAAGAATAAGTGAATAATCTGCGCGCCCTTTCTATGCTTAAACTTGATTCCTAGATCAAGAGTAAATTGCTTAGATCAGAGATCGGATCATAATAAAATCGATAAAAGAAATGTGCTTGTGAGTCGATGCTAGGGCATCAAGTGAGTTTCAATTTACGTTTGTAGGGTTTGCCTCCAATGAAAGAATCAAAGTCTCTTCCAGCAATTCCGATGGTCGACGAAGGAGATGAAGTCACTTTATCTTCTAGCACAAGAGAGAATGATGCTAGTCAATGTGAGTTCTTCGTTTTCCACCTTTCTATCGACAGGAAAACAGACAGTGAACACAAGCCATGGTGATCAGATAAGTAAAATAAGGAAAGCACGAAAAGGTGTCGAATATGCAAGCGAGATGAGAGTAATGACCAGGAGGTGTGAGGAAGCGGGTCATCTTGACGTGTTGACCACAAGGCAAGACCACCTCGAGCGAGCGTGACATGGAGGCTTTGTGGTTTGCAAAACGCTTTCATTCTAAGACTACTGGTATTGTATCAGTGACTTATCCAGGCTTATTGTCTGGACAAAATGAAGCAACATGCGCAGTGGAGAATTGCAGAGACCAAATGTGAAAATTGAATGCTTCGTGACCAAGCGCATTGGGGAGGCTTTCTGCCATGTCACGTCATAATAAGGGGGAGAGGACAGTGGCTTGCAGGCTTAATTGAAGGTACTTACAGATGAGATATCCTGAAGAATCCTGTGATCGGAGAGTTAAAGTACTGTTCCTACGTGAACATGTGTGCACTCGCTCATCTTAGGATAGGGTACGGTGAATGTAAGCATGCAAAAGAAAGAGAAAAACGGTGTATTGGATAATTTCAGGGTTTGATTATGCTATCAGTTAATAGTACTTATCTCCAATGATAATGGCTCCCCTCCCCTCCCCCCTCTAACAATGGAAATGTAAGTGTGCACTTACTAGGTTAAGAAGTACTCTTTTAATGGTTCAACGATTGCAGTTCCAATCACTTCTACGTTACAATAAAATGTATTATTTGCAGAAGAGCATCTGGTATTCATGAATTTCATGAGTTTTTTATGCATGGACACGATTTTTTTGTGATATGGTTGGAGGGCGGCATATTTGACCGTCGGGAGCCGTGGGAAAGAGAAGGTAGATGGAACTAATGATTGGTGAAATGGTTAGGATATTGATTTGCGCTAACTACTTGGAGTTTGGGGGTGAGACTAATTACACATGATTGGCTGAAATGATGCAGAGGTGCTTTAATCTTCACCATTGATGATAGTGAATATCTTGAGCACTGACCTTGAGCACTGCCTGCATCCTTTCATTCTCCCTCATTATATCTAGCACTACGAAATTGCCTAAGAAAACTCACCATTTAATTAGCCTATTCGAGGGACAGACTTCTTCTTGAGTCAATGTAATCTGTGTCTGTGTCACTCTCCTCAGAGCATTGAGTTGGCCTGCCGAAAACACCCAAGTTGGAATCCTATCTAGCATGTGGGGAACTAGCATACTAGTAAGCCTTGATGCGAGATCTACCTTTTTCGATGTGCTTATGACAACTGACTTTAGAGATAAATAGGTGCATTCGGGTTTAAGAACGCCAGTCCTAATTAAGTGGCAATAAGTCAAAAGGAGTTGATCATGTGGTCTACATCGGGAAACCGATTATTGCAATTTAAAATCAAGGCGAAATAATTATAGAAGAAGGTCCCACCCCGTCATATTTTCTATGCATAAATATATTAAAGTATTTTACTATATATTAAAGTAAATTACTCATTCGTACGTTCTAGATTTGATCAAACAGCAAACAGAAAACACAGAGGATCTAGTTGTAGAGACCACTCAAGCTTTTAAAAATGACGAACCTACTATGCATCACAGCAGGCATCAACATTTGTTCAATCTTCCTGGCAATAACCAAATCGTGGACAATCCGAAACTTATTATTAACAAGGAACCACTTCCAGAAGGTAAGATTAGAAGAAAACCACGCAACAGACGTAGATCACCTCATGGAACAACACATCTCGAGGCTTCTACACCTGATTTGGCTCGTAACAAAGTCTGGTAAACTAACGATACCCATGAATAAATATATTACTTAAACGAAATTCAGTAGATTCTCTTTATATTTGTCGTCTGATTTATTTCAATCTTCAATAGTGGATATGCAGCTACATTGCCTGAAAGTGTTCCTCGTCGAGTTAAGTCTGCTAGTGGAGATATGCTGATGATCGCGCATCAAAGACCAGGTGTCACAGGTGTTCCCCATTTCCAATCACTCAGATATGCTAGAGGTGCTGTAACAACCGGAACTGAACCATGTGAATATATGGAAATCACAGTGGACTCTTATGGAGTTTCTGATAGCCAGATCTTGTTTGAATCCCACCAGCACCAGCTTTCATGCCGCAAGAAGATTTACGAATTCTTCTCCGCCCCAGTAACAAGATTCCACCTACACTTAGTTCGTTTCTTATTTACCTATTTACTTAGAGGCGTTTTTCCCTCCAATTTTCAAATCTCCTTCGTATTTCATTCCAGCTCCATTACCTAGTCTTCCTTTTGATGTTTATATGTTACAGTCTGGTGACTGTGCCCTATCAAAGCCTAAACGGACTGGAAACGTACATCTATCTGTATATCATCACCTATACTCTAGAGAAAGTTCGAGAAGTAAGCAAATCTTCCCTGTAAAATAACGGAAAAGTCTGGATTTTTTGTTTCGCCTTCTGTTTCATTTTGATAGGTTAATTTAGCACCGGGTGTAAATCACTGGCAAAAGTTGCGAGTATTCCTGTCTTCCTTCTGGAATGTATACGACTTTGTTCTCGGTTTCATCTCAGTGATTGGAGTGATTGTTCGATTGTTCGGATTAAAGAATCGAATGGTTTTTCTCTGGGGTCGAAATATGCTTCTATGCTGTTGTCTCTTTTGGATAATGCGATTTTTGGAGTTGATGCAAATATGGCATTTCTCGGGACCGTATATCTACCTCATCGTCACTATGTTGCGAGCTATGATACCACTGCTTGGTCTACTTTTCATTCCCCTAGTGGCCTTCGGAACCCTTCGAGAGGGTATCATGGTGATCAATCGCACCGAATTAACCCTGGAAGCTTTCAAGAATGTCCTCTTAGAGCCCTACTTCATGCTCTACGGTGAAGTTTACGCGCCCAAAATCGATCGTAAATCAACCTGCTGTTTTTTTCCTTAACTAGTTTCAAGAGAACTAATAGTTAACAATTTATTCTGATGTCTGTTTTCAGCCAAGGACTGGGGAGTGGATCTTGATAAGACTCCGCTTTACGAAATGGTTCCAATCATGAATGTTGCGTATCTTCTCTACTCAATTATTCTCTTGTTGAATGTGATTATCGCTGTATTCAACGGTATCTATGGAAGGGAGCTAGCAAAGTCGGAGTTGAATTATAAGTACCTTCAATACTCGATTATTATTCGCTACGAGTCACTATCGCTTCTTCCACCACCCTTCGTGGTCATCTCCTGGATCTACGCCATTGTTCGAAGTATCTACGGGTAAATCAACGCAGAATATGGAAATATATTTAAGTATAGTTTGCTTGAATAGTTTTATTAAGACGGTAAATTGAATAAATGATTAAATGAGGGGAGAAAATGCCAAGTAAGTTGGCAGAGGAAAATCAATTAATTAAACAGTCAAAATCGCTAAGTCGATTAAGATAGTTGGTCAATTTGACTCTAGTCCACTTTGACTGAATTCTCATCTATAAGCTCTGCTATGCTAAGATCATGTAAATTAATTGGCGTGGCAAGGAAGACCTTCACGATTGATACATTGATTCAAAGCACTGGAGATTGTGAATTCGATTAGTCAACCAGGCAACAGATTATTGATCCGCAATTGATATCTATTGCGTTTCTGCTATGCGACATTCATCTAATTCTCGTTGTTTACCATATATCATAAGTAATATTTATTTATTTATTTCAAATGGCAGGCGTTTTGATAGCTATCATTAGTTCTTTAGTTGACTTCGGGCTTCACAAAGGGAAGGGTCATCAAAGTAACAGGAAGTCGAGGGGTGGGTTACAGAAGAGCGATTCACAGATATAAAAGAGGCAGACAGACACAAAGGTAGAGAATAAGGCAAGATGATTGCTGTGGAAGGGGTCGAATATGACAAGCAGTCGGGCTATGGTAGTTTGAAGTCAGAAGTCAACTGCCGGTTAATAGACTTTTTTTCCGTATGAGTATACGTTGTCCAGGGTGCACCACGTGGNCAAACGCTTACGACCTCGCACGTCTCTATGGCCATGCCCACATGGCTGAAATCCTCAAATTACATATGTGAGTAGTTACTTTCCATTGGAAGTTGAATTGAGAGTCTGACATCTCTATTCAGACCTTCTATTTTTCTGCATTTAACCTAAAATCAACCAAGTGTGAGTTTTGATTGACTTGCTATTAATATATATATATATATATATATATCATGGATAGGCCTTATCCAACTCACACATCTGTCCAGGCTATTAGACCAAATTCAAAATAATACTGACAGCCACTTTTAAACGTCTCTGATGGTGGTGGGGGGGGGGGGGCAAATTTCATATGATAATCTAACCTTTTATTATCGCCTTGGACGAATAATTCATGACTTCCATGAGCATGCACACCAAGAACCGTTTAAGGCGGCAATTATTGCCCCAGACCTTGAAATTTATCGCATAATGGGATGTGATATTTTGCACACACTCAATTTACATTGAGTTATAAGATTCCTTGAAAAAAATAAATAATGCGGAAGATTTTCCAGATTCTTATTTGTATTTTGCGTCCCTCAAATATGAAAAATGAGATTTGTGATAATTAAGTAAAAAAGCAAAGGAGTCCCGGTGTGTGATTATTTGTATCAAAAAGGAGACAGAAAGCACGAATATTTTTCACTTTAATTATTTTTAAGATAAATTAGTTGAATTCGGAATTTCGTACGGGAGAAATAGCTCTTTTATTTTCTACTTGTTGGAATTACTTAGAGGTGTATTTGAATGCGTTCTCTTATTATAATTATCTTTTCAACTAGGCATCGAGTAACTAGCTATATGGCCACCTTTGACACGAATCCAATGTAATCAAGTTTGAGATTGAGGATAAAAGTTTGAAGCAAGGGAATAAATTATATTGAGTAAAAATAATTGAACGAATAAAAGCCTTTTAACATATGTTGGTATCGAAGATTAATTCATTACTTACTTGGTGACTGTTCCTTCTATTCGTCATATTCGGACTCACTTCCAAGATAACGAAAGCGAAATGTGAAATCAAATCACCAGCAGTACCTGTAGAAATTTCTTCGTCAGACTACAAAAGAGAAATTTTACAGGGTTGCAGTATTTCAAACCAATATTGTTAAATATTTTCTTTGTGTATTTTCCGAATTTTACAACTTATAGGAGGAATCCCATCTTTCTTTCCTTAGAAATGACATTTATACACATATATTAATTTCTAAAAAAAACAACTTTAATGAACACACTGATTAATAAATTCCAGGAATTCACTTAACCAATTTTGAATAATATCAACTCTTTCATCAAAGCACTTTTATTGGCATACAGTTCTGGCTCCCAGTATTTATCAGAAATTTTATAAACTTTTTTGGTATAAAGTAATCAATACATTTGCTCTACAAGGGCTGCACGTTCGATCGATAATCCAGTGGACGATTGGGAAAGCAATTTGCTTCGATTCGGTTGTTGGTTCGCCAATCCAATACTCCAGACCCCAAGTCTCCTGCATTCACCCCGAAATTCAGAACTTGCACAATCCTATAAAATCTGGGGAAATTTTGATTACAATGAGGCGAATAACCATCGGCTTTATCAAGTTGCTCGAAATCTGTCCGGATCTGAATCTGCCATTGATTTCGATCTTCTCACCCAATTGATTCTAAAAATCGACTCAACTCTCCAACCTGGTTAGTCGAATTTAACACTGACTCTACCTCTAATAGGTGGAATACTCGTTTTCATGCCTTCCTATGAAGCAATAATTACTCTAAAGGAATTACTTACTACCTCAACTAGAGATTCACTAAGGCATTGGTGGATATTTGTTCTTCATGCTCGCATGCTTGTGGCAGACCTAAAGCAAATATATCTACAATCACCTCCGGGCATTCGTAAAATAGTAGATCCTCCATTTGCATTAACGTTTTTGTATCTGTTTTAGATTATATCGACGGATATTGCTGAGCATAACATTTCGATTAGTGACATTGCTTATGTAATTGATACGGGATTAACCTTAAAGGTATACAATCCCAAAATTTAACCCTTTTAGAGAGGAAAAGATTCTAAAACTGGTATTTTGGGTAACCAAAGTAGATGGATAAGGTACAATAGTGCTATTCAACGGCAGTATATGTAAGTTGTTAGAAAAGTGTTTATCCCTATCTATAGAGCACAAATTAGTGAGAAACCAAAGTGCTTTCATTTATTCAGCAAACTCCGAATGGCTTCCCTAGAAAATGTGGAGAATCCATATCATCAAACTTCTTGTTGTTCTATGGAGGTTTGTCACGTCTTCCTCTGAACTGTATTTTGAAATCCTTTAATATTTGTGTGTACTGCCAGGAAGTCTATCTTCAGGCCAAATTGCTGTGTGCACCTGGAGAAAATCTGAGAACTTGCTTTTCATCTCTGCCTCGTCTACCTGACCCTCGTGGGCTGGAGTGGAGTATTAGATACCTACATGTAAAAAATAGTTCAAATGTCTAATCGTCATAGCCACTCCCCCCCCCCCCGCTAATT
>UZAE01014322.1:0-15185 GCA_900617975.1 Rodentolepis nana | reverse complement strand
GGTCATGGTAGTTTGAAGTCAGAAGTCAACTGCCGAATATCAATCTTATTGCCGTGTGAATATACTTTGCCCAATGCGCACCACGTGGAGGTAAGTCTATCGCGCTCCCCATATATAAAAATATATATAAGTTTAAAAAACTATTTCAGGCAAATTGCACATGGGGGCATGAGATTTATGAAATAGAAAAATCACAATTTCAAAATCGCAATAGACTAGAAAGCTTTAAATAGTCCAAAATGCACTGTTGGTGGCAACTTACATTTTTGCGTGCAAAACGACATTTCTCTGTTCACTTTATATTTTCTTTGTGGCGATTCCTTTCGCAATGCAAATCGCGAAGACATTTTGCAACATTGTTTCTAAAGAAGAATTTTATCATTCATTTTCCCACCTTTAGGTAAAATTTCATTTTTAATTTGCAATTAATTTCGGAAATTAGTACTTCAAAATTTATTTATTCATCAATTGGGAGTTTCCATTCACTCGCATGGTTTGTGGTAGAGATAGACTCTATAAGTACTTATTCATACCTTAGTCATATGGTTACCTAATCCTAAGCATGACTTGAAAAGGTCGAGACGTTACAGGGTTCAAAGTCTACACGGGTCAAGATGCGTGGCAAATCTTGTACACGTTCTTGGGTGATACCAGTTCTTGGATGCTAATAGATATCCACAGTCTTTTGCTTAACATTTAACAAAGAAGTAATTAAACAAATGATGATCTTTTAAAGAGTTCCAACAGGGCGTTTCAATGCATTTTCATCGCGGCTGAGTGCTGCAAGTCAAGTAAAATCATCCAGGGTGACGACACTGTCTCAGATTGGCCTTATGCCTCTCACAGCGAGAATTACGTTTTCAGGCAAAGGCACCATCCCTTTCTGTGATCTTTAACAATGCATTTATTTATTTCAAATGGCAGGCGTTTTGATCGATATCATTAGCCATTTAGCTGACTTCGGGCTTCACAGAGGGAAGGTTCATCAAAGTAGCAGAAAGTCGAGGGGTGGGGAACAGATGAGCGATTCACAGATGTTAAAGAGGCAGACAGACGCAAAGGTAGAGAAAAAGGTAAGGTGAGTACTCTGGAAGGGGTCGAATATGACAACCAGTGGTGTCTTGGTAGTTTGAAGTTAGAAGTCAAATGCCGGTTAATAGACTTTTTTGCCGTATGACTATACGTTGCCCAGGATGCACCGGGTGGAGGTAAGTCTATCGCACACCCCATCTTTAACATTATAAAAAATGAAAACCCTTCTTGATGATCTCGAGTTACAAATACTGAAAATTTTAAGCATTTTCTCTTACTCTCCCTTAATCTTTTTTTGTTCCTATTTCTTCATTACTATATGTAATTTGATGGAAATAATTTAATATGCTTAAATTATTATCAAATTTGGCATAAAAAATTTATATAAATAACAAATATATTTGCAAAATTCATAAACCAATTTACTAAATCAATTCTAAGATTTTAAATTAATTTTTAAAAAGGTTTTCAAATAATATATTTTAAAATTAAATTTGAAGTAATGCCGAGGAAAACGTTTAGTTATTTTTAGGTAATTACAGTTTGTTTTGATGCGAAATCGTTTTGAAGTTAGCCCCATTTAAACAAAATACAAAAAAAGAATTCGAAAAGACAAAGAATTTTGCAAATGAAGCTAATTTTAATACAACGTTTTAAGCTAATGAATGGAAAAGAAATGAGCGTTTTAGAGGACTAATTAATAGGGTATATAGTAAATATCCTGCAATATTTTATAATAACAACTCTCTGTGCAAGCGAAGCTGCTGGGAGGGGATGCGCGATCGAATGACAGTCACGCGGTGTGCCGTGGCAACGCATACTCATTCGGCATAAAAGTCTACGAACCAGGGGTTGACCTCAAACAATCACAGTACTCACCCCACCTTACCTTTTTCTCTACTTTCCAACCTGTCCCTTTTACATGAGTGAATCACTCTTCTGTCCCCCCCCCCTTTGACTTTTTGTGACCTTGTCTGTTCCTCCTCCTTGTGAAGCCCGAAGTCAACTAAGGTGATATAATGATAACTATCATGGGGTGTGCGACAGGCTTACCTCCATGTGGTGCACCCTGAGCAACGTATACTCATACGGCAAAAAAGCATATCAATCGGTTGTTGACTTCTGACTTCAAACTACCATCACCCCACTGTATGTCATATTCCAACACTTCCGCAGTACTCACCTTACCTATTCTCTACCTTTGTGTCTCTCTCTTTTACATCTTTGATACACTCTTCTACTCCCATCCCTCCCCCCTCTCGACTTTAATCACTTCGATATTCCTACCCCTCTGTGAAGCCTGAAGTCAACTAAAGGACAAATTATCATAACACCTTCCATTTGATATAAATAAATAATAACTATCATCAAGATGGCCATTTGCTATAAATAAATAATATTAGCTCAAAATATGTAACTCTCTTAAATGGCTCAATTTCATTAACTTAGTGCTGTGATGGCATTCCAATTGCCGAGTTAAAATGCACTTTAAATATTGTTCGCATTTTTCTGCTTTCTGTGCTAATAAGGATAAAAATATTTTCAGAAATATAAACTTTGCGGAACGGTTTACGCATCTGCTTATTTCCGATGAATCACTTATTTAATAAGTCTGATGATGTTTAGGGTATTCGTAATCATCAAAACCAGAGATATATTTGAGTGCTGCATTTCAAAATGATAAGTAATGCCGAAAACCTCTGTTGAGCTTCTATAAACAGATTGTTATTGGGAAAGTACCATATTGATTGTGAAATAACAATCCATGAATGAATGAACAAAGGAGACCGGTCCATGTACAATTTACGTGGTTTATGAAACACTTCGTTAGTATGTGGTTGATTTTAAAATATCTTCATTAAACTTTAAATATATTTAAAAATTAGCTTAGATTTTTTAAATTAAAATAATTAAGACAGCTACCATTTTTTGCTTTTATTAAATATCTAATTAAGTAATATTTGAAAGAGTATTCATGCTTTAGGGCGTCTTTCTGAAATATATGAGCAAGTTGGGATTGAGGTTTGGAATTTCTTGCAATGTCGATTATGTTCTGACGTCTAGAATGTTGAGAAATTCTGTGTTAAGATAGGGAATGTATTATAAACATAATAAGAAACCCTTCAAAAATTAATTACAGTTTAAATTATTGTCAAGTTTCATTGTCAAGTTAATTAATGGTCAATTTAATTCGGTTTCTAGACTTCCGCTATTAGCCATGTTGCATTTTTTCAAGTTACCTTTTACACGAATTCCATTACGTGGTGTTTTAATATTGGTAATGTCAGATAACAAACCTTTATTGCATAGAAACTAAACTGCAATGAGCCTTCAAATAGCGTTCTTCTGAGAGCTAAAAGAAGTTTAAATGTTTGAGGGTTTAAACATGCAATTTTAAGTAGCAAGAAAGAACACTCACTGTGTGTATGCCACTTGAGAGGTCGACATTGAGCACTCAGGCAAAATATTTCAATAGAGAGAATTTAATGCGGGCATTTGCCTTGAAATGGAAGCACCAATTTACCAACTGGAATTATTTCGTTTTAAATTTTATTGCTGGAAAAGATCAATAAGACGCAGCATTATTCAAATTTTAAGCAATTGAGCCACTCTGATTTTCATTCTCTGTTATGATTCTTAACCAACACGTGGAGGTAAGTCTATCACACACCCCAAAAAGTCAACAACACAGGATATTCTCAGCCGGTCACCCATCCAAGTACTAACCCGGCTTGACGAAGTTTAACTTCGGTGATCGAACGAGAACCAGCGCTTTCTTTGTGGTATGGCTTTAATAGACTGGTGACTTCTGACTTCAAACTACCCTCACTCAAAGTCATACTTGACCACTTCCACAGTTCTCACCCCAACTTATCATTTTCCCTGCATTTGTGTCTGTCTCTTTAACATCGGTGAATCACTCTTCTGTTCCCCTCTCGAATTTTTCCCACTTTGTTGTTCCTCTTATCTGTGAAGCCCAAAGTCAGCTAAAGGGCCAATGTCAACTATCAAAATGCCTGCCATTTGAAATGAGCAAATGATTCTTAACCCTAATCAAAGCGTAGACTTGATATCGTGTTATATATCGTGAAAGGAGCTTTATTTAACCAACTTAATAATTACTAATAATTTGGAGGTGTAGCTACAATTCACTGAGCAATAATTTATCTACTATTAAAAATATGTTATCTCCTTTCGTTCTCAAATTAAGGTTCAAATTTTAGGAGATTGGAAAAAGTTGAGAGGACAACAGCAGTAATACTTAAAAACTTTAATTGGCATCCTACAGCATTAAATACCAAGACCAATTTAATTTGAAATCCAAAATTTAAAATAATAAAAATATTTAGACGTTAAACATTCTGAACATGATGGTCAAAGAGGAAAATGTATTTTTTGGCTTTAAAGTTTGATCATTCCGATGAATCAACCAAGTGATTACCGATAATTAAACGTAGAATTCACGCCTTACCTTTACTCTCAATTAATTAAAAAGATTTGATTTTTAAAATAATTTATTGGAGAATTCTAGTAGAATATTCCTTAACATATCATTTGACGGAAAAGAGTTGTCTGACTGACACGCCTTAAATAAACCCATCTTACATGTGAAATTAACCAATGTAATAATTAGCATAAAAAGCTACGTTTTAAGGAAAAAAAACAGTATTTTATTTAATAGTTATTTTTTAAATTTATATTTATTTATTTCAAATAACAGGAGTGATCCAGAGATGTAAAGAGACAGACAGACACAAAGGTAGAGAAAAGGTAAAATGACATACGGTGGGGTCATAGTAGTTAGAAGTTAGAAGTCAACTGCCTGTTAATAGACTTTATTGCCGTATGAATATACGTTGCCCAGGGTGTACCACGTGGAAGTAGGTCTATCGCGCACCCAAAATTAAGTAATTAGTTTAATTTAGCATTATATAAGGTAGGAAAAACATTAATATTAACCACAAAGAAAAGTAATAACTGAATATTACTTAGCAACACCAAAGCATTAAATTCCTGATTGAAATAAGGCTCAGTTATTTTAATTTTTAATTTCACAAAGGAGATTTTATTATATTAATTCAGAGAAGGATAGTTTATTGAAGAAATGAAAAAAAGCAAGTTCTTTGCATGAACAGCATTTGATGGTTTAAGACATCAAGCCACCGCATTAATAATTCCTCCAATTTTAGAGGGAATTTCGTTATTTTCTCTGTTGGGAAAAAATATATTGAAATAATTTTAATACAAGTGCATATATTTCACTATTTACGTTGGTCAAAATGGAGTTAAATGTGACTGAAAACCAAAAGATACCAGTAAATTTAAAAATGGCCTTTGAGCAAAAAAATCACTTTTGCGCATTTTTTCTTTGTATAATTCAGGGTTGCTGGTTATGCAAATTTTAATTGAGCTGACTATATTACTTGTCCACTAGACTTTTAATTTTATACCGGGGTTTTGAATTGAAGTTTGGTGTTTGTCAAATGGGGGCGTGGTAATTATCAGTTGTGAAATGATATTACTAATTTCCTATTAATAACACCAGTCAATATGTCATTATTTAAATAACCGACGTGACACAAGCAATTCAATTCAATTTTGAAAACATTAGCCCTTTAACACATGAAATATTTTTTTATGTTTTCTACTGTTACGATTTTAGAGCAAAAATGAGCTTATTTTGAATGAGGACAGTACGGATGACTTATAAAAATGAAAATCACGTCTGTTGAAAGGTCATTAAAAGTAATTAATTTTAAAAAAATTAATGCAAAGAAGCTTTTAATCTTCCTACCATGGATTATAGGTCTTTGTTTAGATATAGAATCCGCCAATCGCAAAAATATGTTAATATTTTTTCCACAAAAATGTAAATTATTGTGAAAAATTAAATTAAAAAGACAAACTTCAGGGAAAAACGGTTAATTTAAGAATTGAAAAAAAACAGTACTGTATTTTACTACGAGTCTCTTGAGATCACTTGAATAAACTGAAATCTACTATTTAACTTTTTACCTACCAGGGGAATAGCATCAGCTGAATTAGAGCGCCAATTTCAACCCTTTTTGATTGTCAAAATAGCTAAAAATTTTGGTAAAAAATCTGCTTTCCAAAAACATGTTCACAAATTTTGATTTTTTTTGAAATGTCATAACTCATCTATTTGATTCCTTCGCTTTGTCATTTGTACAACGCCAACTAATTTTCGAAATCATCTTTCTCCTTGTCAATGTGGGTATTGAGTGTATTATGTTAGCTATTGATAATAACTCTAAGAATATTACTAAATTATCGATTAATATCTCAATTCTAACCATATGTTAACTGTTGGTCATTTGAATGACAGCCAATGGAAATGAATTCTATGATCACTTCTAGAGGTATGTCTATTTATTCGCATGCGGTTAAGTTAAAACACAGGAAAAAGATTTTTCGCTACCGTTCTAGCTACCACAAAAAGATGAAGTTGGAACTGAATTGAATACCATTCAACGACAAATCAAAATATGAATTTCAATAATTACTAAGCATGTTCTTTTGCGCAAAGTAGAATTTCACTTTTAGCCGTCTACTCACTGTCATTAAAAGTAATATGTGCTCTTAAAATTGTTCAAATTGAATACTATGAATTACGTCGCACTCTGCACAGTTCAAAGTGAAGTGCAATAGGCTTTTGATTATGCATTGAAGGCCTGCGTTTTTCCGTCCTCTGCTTGATAAATCGGCTTGCCATCTAAGATTAACCTATTATATGCAAGGAAATTAGCGCAATTGGCTGTCAATGGAAGAGGTGGAATAGATAAATAATTATAATAGGAGATTGGGATGAGACCGACCACCACTCCCCCCCTCTCCGACGACCATGACAGCAGACGCCAACGACCTACCGCCGCGCCTTCGGCACAGAGTTAAATGTGTAAACCATTCCACCTTTGCATTCCTCACGCATTCATAATTATTACTTATTAATATCGTAAAGGTAGCATTAATTCACCCTTAAACGGAAACATTAGCTGGAGATACACGTAAATGCGTCGTTTATTTTTAGGGAATATTTCTGTTAAGGTAAAATTTTATTGACATTTTCTTTCTGTAAAATTTAACCTTAAGGCACATCAAAGTATGAAAGTAAAAGGTGATAATGCCATAGCAATAAAGATTAAATTAATATTTTAATATTATTAGTACTATGATTAACATCGGTACTGCCGCTTTAATCGCCAAAAATGTAGATGAACTGAGTGAATTCAAATTTGCAGGACTTTTTTAGAAAATGAGGCAGTCAAAAATATCAATACTAAAGGGGTACTGGGAAATTTATTTATAACAAATGGCAGGCGTTTTGATAGCTATCGTTAGCCCTTTAGTTGGAAGCGTTTTGATGGTTATCATTAGCCCTTTATTTGACTTCTGGTGGCTTCACAGAGGGGAGGAACATCAAAGTGAGAAAAATTCAAGAGGGGGAACTACAGAGGGGAGGAGGAGCATCAAAGTGAGAAGAATTCAGGGGGGGGGGAATAGAAGAGTGCTTCAACGATGTAAAAGAAACAGACACAAAGGCTCAGAAAGGGTAAGATGAGTACTGTGGTAGGGGTCGAATATGACATACAGTGAGGGTGATGGTTGTTTGAAGTGAGAAGTCAACTGCCGATTAATAGATTTATTTGCCGCATGAGTATAGGATGCCCGGGGTGCACCACGTGGAGGTATGTCTATCGCACACCCCGGGGTACTGGGAAACAGAATGATGTCTTCATAATTGACAGGACTAAATATCAGCATTTGCAAGTTCTGTGTCAAACTTCGGTCAAAATTCACACACTATCTTGAACTTCTCCAAGGGAAAGAAATTTAGTGTTCAAAAATTGCTGGACAAACATAAATTTACTATGTCTAGAGAAACTGTGAATTCTGTGCATTCGAACATTCGGGAGTGTGCAGTTTTGCGTGTAGAGGCCTCCTCAGCTAGGCAGTTATTAGTGTTCATTCGAGTTATGTTAAATGTAATTCAAATATGAATCGTGTTTACTGTGGGACCATAACTTCATCAATCACTATACTCGATTTACGTTACCTACTTCCATAGCATTGCAATAGGTTAAGTCATTTCGAGAGTCTATATATGCAAGGTTAATTTGTGCTGGAAATTACTGAGATTTAGGTCAGGCTTATTCCTACAGAAATTTGGTACAGTTCTCTCAGCCTGGTGATGCGTTTATCTAACAATCAAAGAATTTACAATATTCTGGCGTAAAACCCATTTAACCACCTCAGTTAATTCGAATGCACTTCGCTCAAATGTTTATTTGGTTTATAATAAAAGAATATCAATTGTTCAGGCATAAGACCTCTTCAGGCGCAGGGAAAAAGGTAAGGTGAGGTGAATACTGTACTGAGTGGTCGAGTATGACCTGAAGTGGGGTCATGGGAATTTGAAGTCACAAGTTAACTGCCCGTTTTGTAGACCTTTTTGTTGCATGAGGGATAAATATGTGTAATCTCGACTGCAAAGTTCGATTAAGTTTAAAATTGATTCCAGATGGATTAGGGAATCATTGAAGCACAAAGTGTATTGATATTCTTATTTTTAGAATATATTATACGAAAACTAATATTGATTGTAATTGCGATATTTTATGTTAGGTTTCTTTGTATTTCTTTTAGGACATCTCACGATTTAAAAGTGAAAAGGCGATTTTTGGAATGTCTATATTAGGTTTAAATTGAAATCAGCACAACTCACAAATTTTGAATAATATTAATTTTAAATATCCCGTTAAAAATAACCATCACTAAATGGATGGGAATAGGAACATTCCAAGTTCATCGTCACGGACTGGTAGGGAGAGGGAAGGCGATCGTCGAAGTGCGGCCCTAAACTTAATAATCAATAGAAGCGCTCAATGTGACATCCGAAACGTGGCTCTTAGAACCGAACTGAGCACATCAGGTGCCGGAAGGCCTAATAGCCCTGATCACCATTCCAAGATGGAGAGTGATCTGCCTGTTCGACGCATTACAAGAGGCGGAAGGGCAAGTCATATTTCTCAACTCCCAGCAATAAGACGCATTTTTGACCAAACATTGTTATATTTTTTCCGCTTACAATAGGTTCCAGACTACAAGTTAATCCGTTGCAGGCTTTCCCAACCTCGTCGACAACAGCGGTTTAGAACTTTACAGTGCTGTGCTTTTGAACCAGATCCAGTTTATCCCGAATTGACCAATTCTATTGCTGCAATCTGCGGCGCCGAAGCCCTCTATTTACTTGATTGCTCAACAGGAGTGATGATGTACGAAAATTTTTTTCCGGAAGAGGTAAGTCTTCTAGAGCCTTTCCGATTATTTTTTTGATATATTTTAACTTCTTATTGTCACATCAACTTTAAACAAATTATTTAATGGTGAATACGCCTTAACAATGAATTAATATTTCATCCAAAATATCGTAAAATTTACTTGATTTCAGCGGAAAAAATGGTGTTTTTATTAATTTTTGCGTTACATAATGATTTGCCTATTTCCGAAAATTCGCCAAAGGCGATAAAACGGAAAATTTAATTTCGTGAAAATACCTTTGGCAATAATGCAGAAATGAGAATATTTCACCTAAGAAGAACATATACATGTATATTAGGATGGCCGAACTTTTGGAAAATCCCAGTAAGTGTTAAACACTAATAGGAAGTTATTATTATTATTATATCAAATGGCAGGCGTTTTGATTGTTATCATTAGCCCTTTAGTTGACTTCAGGCTTCACAGAGGGGAAGGAACATTACAGTGAAAAAAGTCGAGAGAGGGGGGGGGGGGAACAGAAGATTGTATCAAAGACGAAGGTAGATAAGGTGGGAAAAAGGTGGGATGAGTACTGTGAAAGTAGTCGAATATGACATACAGTGGGGTGATGGTAGTTTGAAGTGAGAAGTCAACTGCCGGTTAATAGACTTCTTTACCGTATGAGTATGCGTTGCCCAGTGTGCACCACGTGGAGGTAAGTCTATCACACACTCCCCTAATAGGAAGTAAATAATTCTAAATAAAATCAATATTTCTTGCCACGAATGCCATGCGTATTTACTCTGTCTTAAAGAATTTTCGAGCACTGGCATGGACAACACTTAAACTGCACAACGGAGAGAACTTGAACGTACTTGCCGCCGGTGGAGATATGAGGAGCATTCGTCTGCTTCACTCTCCCAACTTAGTTACTTACGCTGTCCTATTGGGACATTCATTTGGGATAACTTGCCTAACTTTTCATCCCAAAAAACCGAGCCTTCTCTTCTCTGGCGATCGTCAGGTACGTCTTTCTGCAAAAAAAACCATTTTTCTTGTTTTTGTTTTTTGAGAATATTAGATTCTTTTGCCATTTCAATTTTTGCAGGGCTACGTTTATGTATGGAATTTAGGCATTCCAACCAAGCTTAACTGCTCTAACACGCTTTTAATGCAGTTTAAATGTCCTTGTCCAGATTTCTACCCAATCCTGAATCTCGTTGTCATGCCAACTTATGACACTCTTTTGGTCAGCTGTGGAGATAGCATTTTCGCGTGGGTTATTAACGATCTCAGGCAAATTTCCCAAAAGGAAAAAGAGTATAGTGAAATATATATCATTTTTTTGCATTTTCCCATTTTTTGTGTGTGTTAATTTGTTTGATTTTATTGTTTTATTTTTAAAGGCCCCCTGCGTCATTGCAAATTAAAGTACCTACACAGCGTGGGCCCTGGTTCGATGGTTTGGTTCGTATCTCGGATAAACTTATTGTTGTGAACTCCATAGAAGAGGGGGCTAGCTATGTCATTGACTTCACGCAAGTGAGTTCAATCTGAGCATGTATATTGCATAATTAAATTATAAGCTTTTTTGTAATTTAAAACAAAGAATGAAGTGATTGGCATTTCGTTTAGATTTTCCAGTGCTTATTGCTATTTCATTGGGGAATTTAGTTTTAATTCTATTTTTTAATAATTAAGTTGTCAATGAGTTTGCACTGAAGTTAAAGTAGTTTAAATTTAAACGAATTATACTGGAGGAAAATTAAGAAGTCCTTTTTTGAGTTTTGATTATTAACCCTCCCCTCTCTGTCTCCTTATTAAACGTTGTAACTTTATATACGACATGGATGGTTAAAATGTATTTATTTATTTCAAATGGCAGGCGTTTTGATAGCTCTCATTAGCCCTTTAGTTGACTTCAGACTTCACAGAGGGAAGGTTCATCAAAGTAGCAGAAAGTCGAGGAAGGGGAACAGAAGAACGATTCACATATGTAAAAGAGGCAGACTGACACAAAGGCAAAGAAAAGGGTAAGACGAGTACTGTGAAAGTGGTCGAATATGGCATACAGTAGGGCCATGGTAGTTTGAAGTCAGAAATCAACTGCCGGTAAATAGACTTTTTTTGTCGTATGATTATACGTTGCCCAGGGTGCACCACGTGGAGGTAAGTCTATCGCACACCCCAGGATGGTTAACATATATCTCAACAAATAATTGAAAATAAGTTGCCTAGCTTCTGTGGATTTATTTATTCTTCAATTGTAGGTTGTAAGCAAACTTTTCAATCCTAATATTGAATCTATGACTGTGGAAGTATTGGGCAAATTGCGATGGTTAGAAACGGAGGATATTTATGTTACTATCAAGGCTCGGCCTGGTGTAGGCGCTGTTTTCAGCGGCAATAACAAGGGTGGTGTCTGGATTTACGATGTTTTCCGATATGTCTCTAACGGTGGTCCTCATCCCAAGTTTGACATACCGCCTATCAAGGTAAGACTTTAATAGTATAGCACGTTGCTATCGGTTTGAAATTGTTCATCAATTCCACTGTGATACGCAAAAAGTATTTGGCTGTGTTTGGGCTATTTGCCTTGAATGTAAATTTATTGGGGTAGTTTTGGTCTTCATATTAGTACCCATCCGTAACTATCAGAGTAATCGAGGCTGAGGGCCATAAAGTGACCAAAGTAGAGTTTTTTCCAAATATAATTAAAAATTTCTTTATTCCTTATATTAAATTAAACATATTCATCAGGTCAAGATTCACAATCAATGGAAATCAAAACTAATCGATTGGAAATATGCTTAAGACATACACATCAATTACACGATCACAGCTCATTTAGTAGAGGATTTCAATTAAGATTCAGGATGAATTGAAAATGTGAGTAGACGATGTTGTGGAAATAAAAGTAATTACAAATTTGAAATGAAGTGAAAATTTTTAAATGCCTATTCAAGAAGGCAGATTAACTTTAGTGTTTTAATTTTATGAATTAATACTTATTTATATCAATTTTCAGGCTTTATGGTAACTGTTATAATCAATTTAGTTGACTTCGAGCTTCACACAGAGGGGAGGAGGAACATCAAAGTCACAAAAAGTCGAGAGGGAAGAGAAGAGTGATTCACAGGTATAAAACAGACAGACACATGGTTGGAGTGAAAGGTAAGGTGAATACTCTGGAAGTGATCGAGCACGACGAACAAACGTGTCATAGTTTTTTGAGGTCACCTGCCGATTTATAGACATTNTCCTCAATTTTCCTCTTGCTGTGCTTATTAACGAACTTCAAATAAATCTTTTGTAGTCAAAACTCGTATATTTGATGCATGAAATGCGAGTTATTGTATCTGAAGTAATTCTGAATCGATGACGTGAATTTGATGAAGTTTCGATCACTTAATTAATTCAATAATTAATTAATTTGATGTACATGAAGTTTGAGCATAATGCTTGAGATGTAAACTTAAGAAAAAAATTCTATAGATATTTTAAATTAGATATTTCATGACAGCATAAGGCTATACTAATTCATTTGGAGAGAACTTGAAATAGACCAGGTATAGCCTAAGTTCGTATTTGACCATGTAAATATGCACGATTCCCATAAAATGCATTAATGAATAATGGATTTGACACTTTTTAAACTAAACTGATGAGAAATGTAGAAAAAGTGTGTTATGTTCTTATTATTTATTAATATCACACACTACACACTACACGCATAATGGAGTAAGCGGAGACGTGGTTTAACGGCTCACATCAAATTTTATTTTAGCCTGTAAATAAAAAACTTCTAATCGCGCTATTGGGACACATTTTTTTCGTGATTTAAAAATATTAATATCTACTGAAATTATCAATAGGGAAAATTGTAATTAAATTTAAAAAAAAACTAATAACGAAATATATATGCCACATTAATGGAGCTCATCGGACGCTCTCAAAGAGGACAGTATTTATTTATTTATTTATATCAAATGGCAGGCGTTTTGATAATTATCATTAGCCCTTTAGCTGACTTCGGGCTTCACAGAGGGATGGTTCATCAAAGTAGCAGAAAGTCGAGGGGCGGGGAACAAAAGAGCGATTCACATATGTAAAAGGGACAGACAGACATAAAGGTAGGGAAAAAGGTAAGATGAGTAGTGTGGAAGACATAAAGGTAGGGAAAAAGGTAAGATGAGTAGTGTGGAAGAGGTCGAATATGACAAGCAGTTGGGCCATGGTATTTTGAAGTCAGAAGTCGAATTCCGGTTAATAGACCTTTTTGCCGTATGAGTATATGTTGCCCAGGGTGCACCGCGTGGAGGTTAGTCTATCGAACACCCCCCAAAGAGGATAGTTAAATGGGAGAAAATTTTTTCAGCCCAATTTTGCGATCTGTAGCTACTATTACCAAACAATTAAGAAAATCTATTTGTCAAATTCGTAATTCTTTATTCCTTAAGTACAGTACTTTATAAGCCTTTTATTTTATCACTTACCATTGTGTGGTAACGTTCTTAACGTTCTACCATTTTAGCTTTTGTGCTCCACTTTCCGAAGTTCTACTGTGAATGACTGGAAGTTTGAAAATTCAAGTCCATAATTCCAATAGTTACAAATTGATTGAACCTCGAGCATAGCCATTTCCGACATTTCACCAGAGGTGGGAACAAATTCACACTGTTTCCTTATTTTCCATTATTAAGTTCCGAATAAATCACTCTCTTGTGTAATTTACATAACATCTGATTATGATTTTAAAAATTACCTATTTTACAATCAGGAATCCCAAAAGAGCAGAGGAAGGTAAAGATTTGATCACCACTTTAAGGCATCAAAGTCTGCTTATTGATGAAAAAATATTATTATAATCCATTATTTAGTAAAAAATTTAAGCATCAATGGAACGGAAAAACAAATGACATAGTCTAAGTATAAATAAAATAGAGAAACACTAACCTCTTCAATTGGTAATTAGTTTGGGGATAGTCATTTATTGAAGATGTTTTAATATAATTTCAATATTTTTACTAAAAAATAAAAAATATCCAAAACTTTGCTTCAATTCCCGTTCCTATTTTTTTTAAGAATTACTGTAGTTAACAACTATTGAAATTAGAGAAAGAAGAAACTTCCATTTTATTTGCATTAAGGCCTTTCATGATTGCAGTCATTTCTGCATCTTCTACTACTAATTACTTCTTCTCGTTACAATTTTCGGAAGCTGACTGAAAACCTTAAAGCGTAGTGTGCAAAATTTTTAATGTTAATTTTTAATATTAGCTGCAAGATTGAATTAAAATTTTAATTCATATTAGCTATTTCTTCCATAAGCTTTTGGTAAAAGTTGCAAATAACCCTTCCTTTTTAACGTCCCAAATAAATTAATTCCATAATACTTTCAAAAAAGGTGTCTTTTTGGGGGTATGCTTCGTTAATGCCAAAATCATATTTGAAATTAATTACCTTGGAAAGTATTTATTTATTTCAAATGGCAGGCGTTTTGATAGCTATCATTAGCCATTTAGCTGACTTTGGGCTTCGCAGAGGAAAGGTTCATCAAAGTAGAAAGGCGAGGGGTGGGGAGCAAAAGAGATGTAAAAGAGACAGACAGACACAAAGGTAGAGAAAAAGGTAAGATGAGTACTGTGGAAGGGGTCGAACATGACATACAGTGAGGTCGTGGAAGTTTGAAGTCAGAAATCAACTGCCGGTTAATAGAAATTTTTTGCCGTATGAGTATACGTTGCCTAGGGTGCACCACGTGGAGGTAAGTCTATCGCATACCCCACCTTGGAAAGAAAAATATTGCTGTCGACTAAACTAATGAGAACAAATAAAAGTGAGTCTTAAGAGAATTTTTTAATATTTTTAAT
>UZAE01014321.1:0-15187 GCA_900617975.1 Rodentolepis nana | reverse complement strand
TATTTGTTCGATTTTAGCTTAACGGGGTGTGCGATAGACCTACCTCCACGTGGTGCACCCTGGGCAACGTATACTCATACGGCAAAAAAGTCTATTAACTGGCAGTTGACTTCTGACTTCAAACTACCCTCACCCCATTGTATGTCATATTCGAATACTTCCACAGTACTCACCTCACCTTTTTCCCCTTTTGTGTCTGTCTCTTTTACATCTTTGAAACTCTCTTCTGTTTCCCCTCTCCCTCTCGACTTGTTTCACTTTGATGTTCCTCCTCCTCTGTGAAGCCTGAAGTCAACTAAAGGGCTAGTGATAACTTTCACAACGTCTGCCATTTGATATAAATAGATTTTAGCTTACCACTAAAAGACATCCTGTCTTCTTCTCAAATATTCATGCTATAAAGTTATGTAATATTTTCTGAGACGAATCCTACTGTTCAGCCTTATAAGTAAAAGGTCTTTAGAGCGATCTAATTTTTGGATAGCGGCGTAGGTCTTTAGAACTATGTGCTTATGCGCACGCCAGTTACAAACTCCATTCGGGTCCAAAGAATTTGAATTGCCTCCCTCCACATATAGGAATACGATTTGAGAGAGAGAGAACTTCCACAGTGATTAATGAAGCTGCATTTGCAAATCATATTTAAGGGTTTAAAGAGCTCGAGAATGGAGACTTCGAAAGTGTGACTCGTACCTTGCAGACGACACTGATGGTGTGCACGTTGGGTCCTTGTCTCATAAGTTCAGTGGGGTTAAATGGCAAAACGAAGAGGGGCGAGGAGTTTGAGGAGGAAAGGACGTTGACGGCTGGTTTCGCCTCACCCAAATACACGTTGTCAACTGTCACCGAAACTCGAGTTATTGGGCTGTTCGACCAGGCGAGAACACTGCAATCGAAAAGGCGACTCAAAAGTGCTCAAAAGAACAAAAAAAAATTGTCGTGCAACTTTGGGCGCATCACCTTCGTAGAAGTCCAAAGGACTTTCAGTTGGAGCATGGCTCGAACTGTCCCGTTGGAGTTTACTGAGCATAAACATCTTGATATCGATGAGCCACCAATTGCCAAACCACGAAAATCAATTCTTTCAGGTAATGGGAAAAGGAACAAGAGAGAAGCTCTTAGCTCAAGTACGCCAAAGCATTCATGATGCATGTGTCCCATCCACGCGGATGGAACTCTGCTCCTGAGGATTATTTAAATCTGATTTAGCCTAAACGACTTCTCCAATGCGTTCCTCATGTGTAATACGCGACAGTTGTTATTGACCAAATTGAGGAGGGGTGNTGGGGCAAGCCCTACTTCCTGCTCCACACGATAACTGACATCATCACAGCAGTAAGAGGAGAATGTTGCGAATACTAATGACTAACTTCTTTCTCTTAGATTTTGGCCGCAATAACATCCATATACGGCGTATACGGCCTTGTTAATTCTGATAGCAATGACAAATTACTCCTCATTTATGAAGTATTGATTGGTTTTGGCATTCTTGCATCGATCACGTTCTCATTGAGCCTTATCCTCTTACACGTTCCAAACTACGTCCTCTCTGCCATTGTAAGTACCTCTAATTCGTCAATTTACTCCTCTTAGAACATTTGTCTGATTACCCTGCTAATGATTGCGGCGATTGTGCTTGGAATCCTGGTGGTGGCAAAAATCGATCAGCTCGCAATTGGCATCAGCATGATCGCCTTGGGCGTAGTTGCGTTGGCACTACTTGCTGGAGTACTATTCATATTCTGGTCGCATTCTGATACCGCATTGGCCTGAAGACATTCACACAGCACAATTTGTTATTCTCCATGAAATATTCATTAAAATCTTTGCAAATGAAAGTGGTTATCGATTCTTAATAAAAATTGAATGACGTTTTCCCTTAATTGTAAAATTTAAACTTCTCCTTTCTTTGAAACACTCCGTTGGTTATTGGCAAAGTTCTTACTCAACCACATAAAATTCTTCGATCCTATTTAACCGAGTTGGCAATGCCTATAATGCATTTAGAATCATTTCAAGTTGAGCTAAATGCATTCAAGCCGAATTCCATGTTAAATAATAATTGCAGTGAGAATTACCAATGTTGTAGCATTAAATATATTCAATTGACAACTATTTGGTAGAAATGGCATAAAATGAAGGTCTGTGAGATGGTTAAAGTAGTCAATGTTGTCACACCAATTGATTTTCATCTAGCACTTGTATTCGTACGCTTTTGTCAGTGAATACAATTGGTTCACCAATTTTGGGCGAGCAACTACGTCTTAGACTTAGATCAATTTAAACTAGAATTATGCTCCAACATGATTTGGACCATTTCGCAAAATGAAATAGTACCAGTCACAGGGGCTATAAAATACCCCCCAATTAACCCGCAAATAAACCCTCAGTACCTTCATTACTTGCCTGTTATTGGTCCACCCACACTCTCATTATTCCCATGGTTACCATAGACGAAAAAGATGTGAAATCGTGTAACCACCTCTATGCATCTCACTCCACTTGCTTCGCACTACACCGATTGTGTATTCTGTCGATGTTTCCCAGCTTTGATTTCTGAAAATTGCCCCCAGATCACATCTTCTAACTTCGTCTTGGAATTAGTTGAGAGGACATTTTAAAAGTTATTTATTAATTGCTCTACTGAGGTGTGCGATAGACTCAACTCCACGTGGTGCTCCCTGGGCAACGTATACTCAGACAGCAAAAAAGTCTATTATTGGGCAGTTGACTTCAGACCTCAAACTGCCATCGNCCCCCCCCCCCCTGTGAAGTCCCAAGTGAGCTTTATGGCTAATGATAACCATCAAAACGCCTGCAATTTGAAATTAATAAATTACACTACTAAATTTTTATCAGTAAATGAGCGTTTCGTTGAAAATATGTGATGTGAAATTAGTTTCTTGCCTATTTACTCTTGCAAAGTGAATATGTCTTCTAAACTCTTTGTTATTTAATTATTCCACTCTTTCATCACACAGCAAACTAGAACACATAAACTATCAATGCATTTCTGAATTAAGTCTTAATAAAATAACCTCAATCAACAGTACTGCAATTATAATAAGTATTATTCTACGATGAGTCATAAACCATCTATGCAAATTGAACCATAGGCTCGACTTTAGATGCCGACTTTCTCTAGGATGAACAGAAGTGCGCAGACTTGCCACTTTCCTTTCCAGGGGAAGGAGAAAAATGCCCCAATTGATGGTCAAACCACACACATTTTGATGAATCGTCCTATACGTTTGTAAGTCCCGAGTTAATGCTTTCCTCCTGGAACGAGGTAACAAATTATGACCAAAATCATCGCCATCACCACTATCACCGTCGTTGTCATATAGCTACGTCAGAATGTGAAAGAATGGAATAGATGAAAGTGAAAGAAAGGTTTAGAATTTGAACTCATGCAGCAAATTTGATAAGGCAGTGGTGTCACCTTCACATTAATTAATTACTATTTATATCAAATGGCAGGCGTTTTGATAGTTATCAATAGCCCTGGAGCTGATTTCGGGGCNCGCCTCACCCAAATACACGTTGTCAACTGTCACCGAAACTCGAGTTATTGGGCTGTTCGACCAGGCGAGAACACTGCAATCGAAAAGGCGACTCAAAAGTGCTCAAAAGAACAAAAAAAAATTGTCGTGCAACTTTGGGCGCATCACCTTCGTAGAAGTCCAAAGGACTTTCAGTTGGAGCATGGCTCGAACTGTCCCGTTGGAGTTTACTGAGCATAAACATCTTGATATCGATGAGCCACCAATTGCCAAACCACGAAAATCAATTCTTTCAGGTAATGGGAAAAGGAACAAGAGAGAAGCTCTTAGCTCAAGTACGCCAAAGCATTCATGATGCATGTGTCCCATCCACGCGGATGGAACTCTGCTCCTGAGGATTATTTAAATCTGATTTAGCCTAAACGACTTCTCCAATGCGTTCCTCATGTGTAATACGCGACAGTTGTTATTGACCAAATTGAGGAGGGGTGGGGGGGGGGGGCGGGGTTAACCAATAAAAATGTGTTAAGGTAATTAAATTTTGCTATACAATTGCAGCGAGCTCTTCCGATGTGAAAATTGCATCAAACATGCTAAGATGGAATTAGTAATATGAACAGAATAAAGCAAGTTAGATGTGTTCTGTGAGGTCGAATACAGAAAATTCATATGCCGTTACCGCCCACGTTTATGCTTTATCCATGACTTCAACATCATCGAGTGACCCCTGTCTGTTTATTTCCCTTGGTAGAATCTCCCAAAAGCGGTCCTTCACTTCAATCCACAGCGCATATGATCTCAATCCCTTCTACTTCCACATGTGGATACATTGGAGGCTCAAAAATAAGGCCTTAGCAATCCCACACTCCAAATTCCAAGTTTAAGAGCAAGAAATTATTGGTTGGTGGTAGTTTTACATCACGACAAGTTAAACTTGGATTACACCCAGTCTCTGCTGATAACGAATTACCCTAAAGCAGGAGGAGGAGGAGGAGGAGGAGTAACGTGAGCCCATGCCCCAAAAGGGCGGAACTTACCGTATGTGCGTGGAAGTGCGAATACGACCGGTTGGCTCCTTATTTGGCAGGAGGAAGGCGGCGTCCTTGGGATTGGTGATGAGCACAATTGGCCAGTCTTGTCTCTCGTCTTCATGCAGTTGACTGTCCACAAACGATACCAGGTCATTGTCAACTGCTACTATGCGAAAGCTGAAAAAAGAAGGAAAGCTTTGGAAACTTATGCAATAGCATCTAAAGGCGTAGAGTTAATTATAAATATTCCAGGCGTTTTTTCCCATTTGTTTCAACAAACAAAGCTCAGTTAAATCATTCAAGAGAGTGCATCAGTCTCCGAATGAAACTCCCTCCCCCACCCAACTACAAGGAAATACAAGAACTTGCACATGTGGGTAATTTTGCGTCTAGGTAACATGAGAGATAAGAGGAGGGAGGCTAATGATTTCGATTACGAAGCAACTATGCCAAAGAAGCTGGGGTTTCAATCTGTGCTACGCATTTTGAGCATGGTCATGTGTTGCATTCGACGGAATTTTGTATTTAACAAGCCAGCTAGGAATAAACCCATTCCAATAATTGAAGATATTTCTTTTTAACTTACCTCACAATTGACTAATTAATTGGATATTACGGAAATCAAATTTAGACAACTACATGAATTAGCTCGGCAGCATTGATTGACATTTTTACACAGATCTGATTCCAACATCCACAGACTTCATGTCTAGGAGAAAAAATGTTTTCCTATGTGCCTAGTCTCGACCAACAAGTTGCTTTTGAAGAAAGAGTAAGACGAAGGCACTCCAGCTTATTACACATGAAAAATAAGTGATAGCACGTGAGATCAAATTTTGCGCGCATTTTCATCATTAGAGACTTGATAATTAATTAGCATCAAACAACAAATGAATGACTTAATGGAGGGGGTACCCTTCAAAATGAGAGAGAAAAAGGTAAAGAGAGAAATGCAAGGGGGTACTCACAATCGACCATCACGCCAGTCGGACAATTCGAGTTCCAGAAAGCCCTGAGGTTGGACGGTGTACATCGCTGGAACCAAATTTAACAGAGTGTGCAGATGACCACAGAGATAGCAATACGCGGTCTCACTAAAAGAAACAAAGGGCGAATACATGTAAATAACACCCCCTTCCACCCTCGATCACGGCAAGCAAACAGAAAGGAAAACCGAAAGATGAACGAGCAACTAATAAACTTCTTAGTCCAGTAGATGGATGCCACAAGAGTTATGTAATAAAATGGAATTTAAACCACATGAGAATTTGTCACCTGGATATTTTTTCAGACGAGGAGGAATATAATGAAGAAATGACACGTGCACATAACTTCAACTTGAAGCAGCATTTGACAGAATAATTCGGTAGCTTAGAAGAGAAATATAGATTCCCTATTTTCATGGACTCACATCCGCTGGCAAACATGCAATTCCCCCACCCCCACCCCACCCGCAAAAGGCAAGCAAATGTCCTCTCTATAAATAAACATTCACCCCACGATGAAGAATTCTTGGCACTAACTAGTGTTTCAGTGGACCGATGTCGGTCCTCAATTGGGAGCATTGAAGTGATGTTCCAGCTAAGGAAATAAAGTTAGGGAAAATGTGGAGAATTAAATCACTGCCAACATTCTCATGCTCTCTTTCGGCTCAATCACATGCGCGTCATGAAATTCGAGATTGCTCAAAAGAAATCGAAATCTTGCATCTCGATGGAGTTAAAAACAGGACGTTTTAATAAGAAGAACAACAAAAAGCGAAACAAAATGAACCATAAGCGCGAGTAACTTAGAGGGGCAGAGTAGATCAATAGACAGGAAGGAAATATTTCATACATTAAAAAAGATTATTTTTTATGAATAAGCCAACAATTCGAACCAAACCTATGATGGCATTTGATATGGAAACTTTGCAAATGATGACTAAAAGACAATTGACCAATAATTTTAGAAACAAATAATTAATGATAAATTATAAAATAATAAGAGAATAGAATGCGGAATGAAGTATTAACGACGGTGTGTTGGAAGGACAAACCTAATAAGTTTGCGAAGATTAAAACCAGGGGAAACAATTGTTGAGGTGGGATAATGACCGAACCAGAATGTTTGGTTGCTGCCTTGCGCCTTGGTAGCGAAGGTAGAAAGAGATCTCGACAAGTCCTGTCAAAATCAATACATTAAAACTACCTCGAGCACAAGTACACGAATTACATTAACTCACTAATTACCCTTGTTATTAAGCCGAAGAAATTGAATGGACGTTTCAAACCGGGGGTAGGACATGCGTCCATACCAATGAACGTGTAAGTACCGAATGATTTTCGATGAGTTATCATGTAAGAGTGCGTGAAGTTATGACCAGAAATTGAATATTTCCTAAGAAAATTAAAAATGGAATATAAAGTAAGTCCAATTTGTAGACAATGTGGATTCATACCTGAAAAGGTTTTCGGGGTACTCAACGGAAGGTACATTAAAATTATCTAAAAGAGTTTAATTAAGATAAAGGCAACGAACCATGGTTTCCACGAAGATCTAACCAAATAGTATGGTTATTTACACCAGATTCCTTAATTATTTGGCTATACGCAATCCATTCCTCTTTAAATTGTTGAGAGCCTTTAAATTTCGGAAACTTGGAATCTGTTATATCTCCGGAAACAATAACAACATCCGGATGGATAATTTTAATATGTGAATTACACACTTTTCTAAAATCTGGAGTCCTCCCGCTATCCGTAAATTTGCTTAAATGGAGATCTGAAAACTGATTAGTTTAACAATCAAGATAAAAATTACCTGCATGAACCAAAATATTCGATCATTAGTATTGTCGAGGATGCTGCCACCATTTTCTATCCGGAGTGGAAACTTGAGGGCCTCGTTTTGAGAAAAATGACGAATATCCGCGATTTGTAATACCGAATGAATCAAGACGGTAAACGTGAAGATAAGCAATAAAAAACAGAGACGCCCCCTGGTCATTCCTATTGGAGCCTGACCTTGAAGCCAAATCCCGCAACAGATTGATATTTAAAAGACTTGGTAAAACCTTTGAATATAATTTGCCAAATATGTTGTTCTACATGAATTATATTTCAACTTATTATCTTTTTGATCGGTCAAATTTACGCCGGTGTTGTTTTGAGCAAACAGCAATATAGATCACCGGTTTTTGAAACAAAATATTTATTTATGGTAAAATTGGTTAGGCCAAAAGTAGTTTCACTTTATTTCTACTTGATAATGCAGATTAGATACCACGACTTAGACTGAAAATCCTGAATGAACCTATGTCATTATCAAGTAAAATAATAACCACTCTTTTCTCAATAGAGGTAACTGTATTGGATTAACTATGTTTCTTCAAGTACATTCTATCTTAACATTTTATATTGATTATTTCAAATTTTTTTGGTTTTAAAGTTATTCTGGTATTATTTGTATTTATTTTAATGCATTAATAATAATATACATTCCGGCATAATAAATTAAGCCATTCAACTTTACCAGAACACAAGTTCTAATGCAATAAAGACTGTTACCATCAACTTGTAAATATTTTCGAAAACTCCATCATCGTCTACTATACCTCAAATTATTCATCATGAAAATTGATCACCTAGCTAACCATAAATAACACTTAATCTGTAACTTAAAGCTTGTGAAAAACTTGCAGTCAATGATAAGTCANTTTGGTTTTAAAGTTATTCTGGTATTATTTGTATTTATTTTAATGCATTAATAATAATATACATTCCAGCATAATAAATTAAGCCATTCAACTTTACCAGAACACAAATTCTAATGCAATAAAGACTATTACCATCAACTTGTAAATATTTTCGAAAACTCCATCATCGTCTACTATAAATCAAATTATTCATCATGAAAATCGATCACCTAGCTAACCATAAATAACACTTAATCTGTAACTTAAAGCTTGTGAAAAACTTGCAGTCAATGATAAGTCAAAGACAACTGTCGAACCAACGCTGAAATAATAGACTGTGGGCTGTTAAAAGTCTCAAACAGGAAATCAATCACCCGAACAACAACAAGATAAGGCAAACTATTTTCAGTGTACACTAATTTGATGCACCTCACTATGGCCTCCTTGATGCAGTCCCTTGGAATAATCCTATTCCACTCACCCTAACTCACCTCTCGCGGTGTATCCTTCATTTCTTATATATTACAGGCCAATATTACAGCCCAAATGAAGCCATTCTTCGTGATCTTTCTGTTTCCATAATTAACTATGAGAAAGATAACTTAGGTAACTTTGTAAGTCTTATATTTCTCGCTTATCATGCTATAAAAATAAATAAGGATACGTCAAGTTTCATTTGAGTAGCATTGCGCTACTAAATATACATATATATTTCACAAGTGGTGTGGCGACCAGTGTGAAGCTCATAAGCCCTCACTCGTCCTACTTATTATTACTTAGTAGTACTTCCCACAAGTTCCTTTGCAGAGCACCTGCTCGCAACTATGAGAGTAACTTTTTAATTTGCTGAATTTCAACAATAGTCAATAACTTGCCTTTTGGCAAGTGTATTAGCAGTTAAAGTGCCCCAAGACTTTCATTTGGCGTTTCACGCGCTCATTCTTACGACCTATGAATTAGAGAATTTGTAAGTTTATGATAAAAGAAGTAAAGAATTTAGAACTCCAGAATGTTTTGTAAGTTGGCCCCATCGACACCATTAATATACCACTAATGCAATTTAAATATTGTGAAATGCCTCCAGTGTTGTTGTGGTAATACATGTGGCAAGTGGCCTCAACAAAATTTTGTGTAATTCTCGCTGACCTTAACTCGGAAATGGAGCCACACAAGAGCCACAGTGTGTGCGTGTGTGTGTGTGGAAATTGAAATCTGATGAAATGAAATGACTGCTTCAGTCGCCTGTGACAGTCGCCTCTGCTTCAGAACTCATTTCCTTCACTTCCTTCCTAGTTGGATATCACACTGAATGAGTAGGCATGATTTGTGATTGAGGATGGACAATTTGCAGTGTGTAGCAAATGAACACAGGCTCTCGTTTTTCACTGTTGCACAATTAATGGCAACATGGGTGGAGATGGAAGGTTAAGTCAATATTGACCTGCTCTCTCTCACACACACATCAAGTGGGGNGGGTGTAGTAATGAACTTCGAGGTCAAGTGCCAAAGAAAACGGGAAAAATTCAATTGATATTTCTTGAAATATTTAAAACGTGTTTTTTCCTGAATTTATGTTCTCACTACAAGTCGACATATATATTTTTGTGTAAATTGAGCGCCTTTTCTGAAAAGAAATCCTTTGTGGCAAAACACTTTAATGACTTGATTGCCTTGAAGTGGTCACAAACTTATTTACTTGTGAAGGCAAACCGATTTCAAGAGAGGTTTACAAGAAGATGGATAGACGACTTGCCAAACACCTTTCCGGATTCATATCTGTCTTGCACCATGGGTAGTTACCGAGTTGTGCGTATCAACAGAGGGGGCGAGTGCTGAGACAGCAAGTTGTGTCTCCAGTTGAAGTGTTAACCAACACATTTTGCTTCGGTTTCTGACTCCGGACATTCACCTTCCCTCATGACGAAGCGAATGCTCACCGAGACAAGATCCAGCGCACTTTCCGGGCAACTGCTCGCTACCTGCTTAGCTGCCAATCACTTTCTAAAGCACAAATACTCCAGCCCAACCCCCCACACTGAAGACACCATCTACTCTTCCACTCTCCACCCTCAGGCTCCATCCCCGAGATAATCGTAGCACCATCTTTCCCTCACAACTTGTGGAGCATGTGCAGCAAACAAATGCCGATCATTTCTCCACCTTCTAGGTACATGGCAGTGCTCTAGATGGAAAGCACTGTGGAGTGCACAACACGACTAACACCGCTAACAGCGTTAAGCAATCACCGATCTTCACTCTCTACCTTTTTCTCCTCTCCCTACCGTAAACGTTGACAAGCTAGCTGCGGAGACAACCAATGTGCATTAGATGACTCTTCCAGAGGCCAGTTGATTAGGGTTAATTGCTTTGTGTGGAAACTACCACACATGCAACCATTTCACCACTTCTTGAATATTTTCCAATAATTCACTCTCGCAGACACCACTTTACTGCGAATGAACTCTGTTCTTGAAGTTGAGCATAGAAATTAAAAAGTGTGCATGAGATCACATGAGCAAATTGCCGTTGCCGACGAAATATTTACCAGTCGACAGGTCAAGCATCTCAATAATACAAGCGCTCAATTAATCACAGTCACAATTTAAGTAAACAACAAAATGCCATTTTTTCGCATTACCAAGAAATGTAGTGTTACAATATTAAGAAGCAGCTCTAATCAAAGTTAGAAGATTTCACGTCTTTTGAGCAGTCAAGTTGAAATACTCAGTAGAGAGAAGTGGCTGGAATGACCACAATCCATTCACAAACTCAAACAATTCATATTGAGAACGTGGACTACTCAACAGAGTTGGCATCTTGACATGCCGCAGGAGTTGGTATGGAAAGATCTGTTGCTTATCTCTGTTAGAAAGCATTTCCTTTTTTTAGTGAGAAACACTTTCAAGTGAGGAGATTCATGTGTTACCTGTTTACCACATTAAGTTATCATTCGCACACACACACTCCATAACCGACCCCCTCCCCCTAATTATGACAAATAAGCCAATAAGTGGACTTCCAAAGCTAATATATCTTCGTGAATTGTTTTAAATGCCACCGAGACTTCGTAAATGAATACCACATTATTAGGGGTAAAGTGATGAGACTACTGGCACCTGTCTAATGCGCCAATAGTCTTCATTTGAGGAGTTGTGCAAGATTAACCTTGGCCTCTCCTACAGCCCAACAGATGCATCACTCATCGAAAGACTACATGAACCAACCAAATCCCACATCGACAAGCATATTTAAACAGGGTTGGAAATGGCACAATCTCATGACTTAACTTGGCAATAAGATGACACGCCAAGCTGCTGCAGGAGGAAAGCCCACTGTGAAGGAGAAGCTTTGGGGCAAGCCCTACTTCCTGCTCCACACGATAACTGACATCATCACAGCAGTAAGAGGAGAATGTTGCGAATACTAATGACTAACTTCTTTCTCTTAGATTTTGGCCGCAATAACGATCATATGCGGCGCATACGGCTTTGTTACTTCTGATAGCAATGACAAATTACTCCTCATTTATGAAGTATTGATTGGTTTTGGCATTCTTGCATCGATCACGTTCTTATTGAGCCTTATCCTCTTACACATTCCAAATTACGTCCTCTCTGCCATTGTAAGTACCTCTAATTCGTCAATTTACTCCTCTTAGAACATTTGTCTGATTACCCTGCTAATGATTGCGGCGATTGTGCTTGGAATCCTGGTGGTGGCAAAAATCGATCAGCTCGCAATTGGCATCAGCATGATCGCCTTGGGCGTAGTTGCGTTGGCACTACTTGCTGGAGTACTATTCATATTCTGGTCGGATTCTGATGCCGCATTGGCCTGAAGACATTCACACAGCACAATTTGTTATTCTCCATGAAATATTCATTAAAATTCTTAGCTAATGAAAGTGGTTATCGATTCTTAATAAAAATTGAATGACGTTTTCCCTTAATTGTAAAATTTAAACTTCTCCTTTCTTTGAAACACTCCGTTGGTTATTGGCAAAGTTCTTACTCAACCACATAAAATTCTTCGATCCTATTTAACCGAGTTGGCAATGCCTATAATGCATTTAGAATCATTTCAAGTTGAGCTAAATGCATTCAAGCCGAATTCCATGTTAAATAATAATTGCAGTGAGAATTACCAATGTTGTAGCATTAAATATATTCAATTGACAACTATTTGGTAGAAATGGCATAAAATGAAGGTCTGTGAGATGGTTAAAGTAGTCAATGTTGTCACACCAATTGATTTTCATCTAGCACTTGTATTCGTACGCTTTTGTCAGTGAATACAATTGGTTCACCAATTTTGGGCGAGCAACTACGTCTTAGACTTAGATCAATTTAAACTAGAATTATGCTCCAACATGATTTGGACCATTTCGCAAAATGAAATAGTACCAGTCACAGGGGCTATAAAATACCCCCCAATTAACCCGCAAATAAACCCTCAGTACCTTCATTACTTGCCTGTTATTGGTCCACCCACACTCTCATTATTCCCATGGTTACCATAGACGAAAAAGATGTGAAATCGTGTAACCACCTCTATGCATCTCACTCCACTTGCTTCGCACTACACCGATTGTGTATTCTGTCGATGTTTCCCAGCTTNCCCCCCCCCCCCTGTGAAGTCCCAAGTGAGCTTTATGGCTAATGATAACCATCAAAACGCCTGCAATTTGAAATTAATAAATTACACTACTAAATTTTTATCAGTAAATGAGCGTTTCGTTGAAAATATGTGATGTGAAATTAGTTTCTTGCCTATTTACTCTTGCAAAGTGAATATGTCTTCTAAACTCTTTGTTATTTAATTATTCCACTCTTTCATCACACAGCAAACTAGAACACATAAACTATCAATGCATTTCTGAATTAAGTCTTAATAAAATAACCTCAATCAACAGTACTGCAATTATAATAAGTATTATTCTACGATGAGTCATAAACCATCTATGCAAATTGAACCATAGGCTCGACTTTAGATGCCGACTTTCTCTAGGATGAACAGAAGTGCGCAGACTTGCCACTTTCCTTTCCAGGGGAAGGAGAAAAATGCCCCAATTGATGGTCAAACCACACACATTTTGATGAATCGTCCTATACGTTTGTAAGTCCCGAGTTAATGCTTTCCTCCTGGAACGAGGTAACAAATTATGACCAAAATCATCGCCATCACCACTATCACCGTCGTTGTCATATAGCTACGTCAGAATGTGAAAGAATGGAATAGATGAAAGTGAAAGAAAGGTTTAGAATTTGAACTCATGCAGCAAATTTGATAAGGCAGTGGTGTCACCTTCACATTAATTAATTACTATTTATATCAAATGGCAGGCGTTTTGATAGTTATCAATAGCCCTGGAGCTGATTTCGGGGCCTCACAGAGAGGAGGAGGAACATTAAAGTGACAAAAAGTCGAGATGGGAGACAGAATAATGATTCACAGAGGTAAAAGAGACAGACAGACACAAAGGCATAAAAAGGCAAGATGAGTACTGTGGAAGGGGTCGAATATGACAAATAGTTGGGCCATAGTAGTTTGAAGTCAGAAGTCAACTGCCGGTTTGATAGACTTTTTTGCCGGGTGCACCACGTGGAGGTAAGTCTATTGCGCACCCCTTAATTAATTACTATCTCCCTTTAAGCCCTTGCTCTCATATCGGACTACCATAGACTTCCATTGTTAAGTCCCTTTCCCTACAATAGAGAACGAGACATCTTTTTCAGTCGTGAAGAGTTTATAAATATATATATTCTTCTTGTCCAACAAAATCCGAAGTCCATTTGTCAAAATGACCAATCAGAAAAGTTGAGGTACACCTGAATGCCACTTTGTTACCTTCAAATCTGAGTGCAGCATTCTTCTCAGCTCCCCCTTGTCAACATTTCCTTCAGGTTTCCCTCATCCTCTAGCAATTTGTGTGCATTGGTTGACATTGCCCTTAGAAGTGGTTATTTGATGGAGACATGACGTGACAATTATTGTTGAAGCTGGCTATGCAAAGTCTACGAAATCTTCACTTGAACTCTGCAAAGAGCCCGGGAATAAAATAGGAGCAAAAAAGAAAGTGGATGGGCAGAGAGCTCAGTGGAGTGACGAGGGTTACCCTACTGGTTTATAACATTCATTCGAAATTTAAAGATTTGCGAGGCTAGCAATAAAAGTTGAGATGGTTCAGTGGTGTACGAGCAGACTTGTGGCACTGAGAGCTTGCTGTGCATGAGAAATGTGGCTGTGTGTGTGTGAGTTCAGTCCACTCACTCATACCCTATCATTAGTGAGGTGCCATGCGGTTGCAACCTGCTGTTTTGCCTTCGGGTTCTCTTAGATAATTACACGTTGGGGGGGGGATGGGGGGGGTGGGGTTGTAAAGAATATTCCAATTGGCCATGGAATGTAAACTCTCTGATGCGAGTGTTTTGGGAGTTAGATCGATTACTACTTAGATAGCAAACATGTTTGGGTGAACTTGTAGAGGGGGCGGGAATTCCTCCCAACTAGATCGGATGCTTGGTAGTAAACAAATGGCTGGGGGGGGGGAGGTAGGGGGGGAATGTAGCATTTGATACTGCGCGCATGTGTGTCTGCAATTAGTAATTGGCATATTCTGAGTTCCCAACTTAACTGAACCCCTTCCAAGTCTTTGAACTATTCACACAGGTTGATTTTACCGCCAAAGACCTCGATTGTCAACTACTGGGGACGATTTAATTTGCCAGTAAATAAGTAACTAAATCCGTTGATTTTATGGCATTGAATGATGCGATATATTTATTAATACAGAGGAGTAATTTGAGTTCAAACTGAATAGAGTCAAGAATGGTTATATTATAATTTCCCCTTCTAAGTGGTCTTATTCTCTAAACTTTCAATGTTTGCAAGCATATCGTTCTTCAGCCATCCTCGCCATGCTACATGTGTTAACATTTATTTATTTATTTCAAATGGCAGGCGTTATGATAGGTATC
>UZAE01014320.1:0-15188 GCA_900617975.1 Rodentolepis nana | reverse complement strand
GTGTCTGTCTCTTTTACATCTTTGAATCTCCCTTCTGCTCGCCCTCTCGAATTTTTCTCACTTTGATGTTCCTTTCCATTTGTGAAGCCCGAAGTCAACTAAAGGGCTAATGAAAACCATCAAAACGCCTGCCATTTGATATAAATGAATGGTTTAATAAATTCTTCTGTGTAAATTAGGTTTAAGCTCCCTGACTGTAAAATCACACCCCCCAAGTAAACATATTCCACGCAAAACCTCCATTTCCTCGGTAGCTTTGTGGTACCTTAGCTAAACCTGATAGCCTTTTCAAACTAAGAGAACTTCCCATAGAGATTACTGGGCATAAGTTAAGGTTCCATAAGTGGTGACCTGGCGAGGTCTACTAATCCGGTACATCACTTCTAATAAACCCTATACTTTTAATACGTTCTCATTCCTCAATATGGTCAAGATAACATATCTGGCAACTGGAACATTATTATTATTATTATTTCAAATGGCAGGCGTTTTGAATATTTATCATTAGCCATTTAGCTGACTTTGGGCTTCGCAGAGGGAGGAAAATCAAAGTGAGAACAATTCGGGAGGGGGAACAGAAGAGCGATTCACAGATGTAGAGGAGACAGACAGACACAAAGGCGGAGAAAAGGTGAGATGAGTACTGTGGAAGGGTTCGAATATGACATACAGTGGGGTGATGGTAGTTTGAAGTCAGAAGTCAGCTGCCGGTTAATAGACTTTTTTGCCGTATGAATATACGTTGCCCAGGGTGCACCACGTGGAGGTAAGTCTATCGCACACCCCTAACTGGAACAAATACGGGAGAAGTTTGGAGGAAAGGAACATTGCGATTTACCAAGGCCTTATTTGCATACCAACCTGCCACAGTTGCAATAAAATCATCGCATCATTTCAAAAATTACTGACTAAGTGAAAGTCAGCCATTCAGCAATGTCAATAATTAATAATTTAATTAATCGCGTCATCATGACCTCTGGAATCATGAAATGCGGATACTTGTAGGTATTTCATGTTTACTTGGTTGGTGATGACTTCGCATGATACAGCCTATAAGTGTAAGCTTGGGTCGGATCTGATATAACCTTTAATAATCAGTAAGCCTGATTTTACTAAATGGAGCTTTCTTCATTAATATTTATTTTGAGTGAATCAATTACATTTACTTTGCACTGCAATTTATCATCATTTGAACTATTCATCGGGTTATTATTTTTTTCATCGAACCAATTCGCTCACCCATTTAACCCATTTCGTACATTCATAAAATTTAACATAAAAATAGGCTCGCCAACCGTTGCTTATACATCTGTATGACTGTGATCAGTCATCCAAATGAGTCAAGGGGCAATCTCTTAGTTAATTTCATTCTGGCACTTCATCGCATCCCTTTGTTGTTTGAAATTATTTGAATACTACCAGAACCTAAGTACTACAATATTTACTGGATGAACTATTAGCAAAAGTCGTAGGAAATGTACAGTGCAATTCTTTCTTGTGAAGAAGTCTCTTTTATAAGCATTGCTAATTGGCAGATAATTTGATGCACTATTCATCGGGTGTTTTGTTGACTAAAATTTTAGAATGGTTCTTTCAAACTGGATGTCGATGTTTGAAAAGCGTCTTTATTAGAATTGAATGCCTTAAGTTGAAGTACACCTCAATGTAACTTCTCTTGAAGTGTCATAAACTTTATATGCACCGCTCATTATTTATCCATAACAAATGGCAGTCGTTTTGATAGTTATTATTAGCCATTTAGTTGACTTCGAGCTTCACAGAGGGGAGGTACATCAAAGTGAAAAAAGTGGAGAGGGGGAACATAAGAGTGATTCGAAGATGTAAAAGAGACAGACAGACATAAAGGCAGAGAAAAAAGAGAGGTGAATACTCTGAAAGTGGTAGAATATGACATACAGTGGGGTCATTGTAGTTTGAAGTCAGTATTCAACTGCCGGTTAATGGACTTTATTGCCGTATGAGTATACGTTTCCCAGGGTACGCCATGTGGAGGTAAGTCTATTGCACACCCTGTACCGCTCTTTATAAGTTCGGCTAAGGCAGTGGTTTGTAATGCCGGCATTTCTTGGAGAGTTTGTACTTAGTTGACCAAAAAAACAAGAGATATGGCTTAGCAATTCAGCTCAAGTTTAATTAACTTACTTCTGAGAGATGATTTTGTGGATGTTTGTTTAAGAGAAATTGTATATAAGCCGAAATTAGAGGGAAGCTGAAAATTTGGATGACCTCAACAGGGAACAATGGAAAAGGAGAGAAAACCGAATCACAAGCTTTGTTCAGCTGTGGAGGATGTTGCGTCAATCCTCAGTACGCGCAAGATAGGAGGAAATCCACACAGATGACAACCAAAGCTACATTATCTAGCACAAAAAACCGAATTATAACACTTAGTTATGTGTGTAACTGGCATACACGGTGTTATTGCTTAGAAGACCGAATGGGGCCACATATGATTCCCGGCTTTAATTTAGGGGGAGTTGATTGCTGTGAAATGTATATCATTAATTATCAACAGAACATATAATAAATCCAATCAAGGAGTTGTCATGAGCTGGGAAGTGTGGTAATTGCACATTCAGTTACGCAAAATAGGCACCACTGATATACTTAGATCAATGTCCATTTCAAATGTTGGAAAAGGTAAAGCCAATTTTCAATTTCTTCATTTACTCATCAAGCTGGGATAACTAGAAAACAGAAAGTAAGACAATGAATTGGTGCAATATTTACTAAAAGACATCGGAATACTGATTACCCATGTTTACCCTCTCGAAGTGTTCATATTGACACTGAAGTTGTACAACGTGGCGAAATATCTTTTGTTATTCGTCCAATCAGAAGTAGGTAGCTATAGAAACTATAAGAGTCCTGAATAATGGGTTATCTGAACCACTGTCATTTGATGGAATGCCACCATTTGATGTCAATAAAGCAATAAGCCAATTCGCTTACTTTTCGATATTTAACAATCTTTCTAGTTATGTAGACGATTCAGAGTATTCAAATGTACTATGGAAATTTAATGATAAATTCACTGAACTAATACTCTGACTTTGAGTATATATTCAGGACCGGAGAAATTTATCCGGATATTTAGGTTAGGTACTAAACACAACTGAGAGAGAGATTGAGCCGCGCTCATAGTTAATAAAATGTAACTCCACTAGTTTATTAAAACCGGAAGAATGTAGCCTTTAATCTTAATTTCTTTTGATTGGTTATTCAAAATATTAAATTAAATTAAGGCTTCAATAGTAAACTTTGGTGTTTGGTATTTGAGCTTGGCAAGGCTTAATTTATCCAACAGCCGAATTTTCGAAATGATAAGAACGGAGTTTGAAACGAGAGCACCCATTGCCTAAGTACTATATGTAAAATGTACTTTTAAGCAATCTATCGATTGTTCAGCACTAGAAAATCAAGTACCGTTTGCAATCGTATTTAGAAGAGTTGATTAATTTGGGGTCATAAAATTGTTTCGGCTGTTACTAAAACCTTTCAATAGCAATAAAAATAATATAGGCTCAAATGATTTAAGTAGGCGCAATTTGACTCATATAAACCCTTTGGAAAGTTGAAGTTTTGTTAAAAACTTTTTCTTCCATTTTTTTCATCAAATTTTATATCTGAAATTCAAAGTTACAACTGTGCTTTGGGGGCATGTATGAGTCATTCACGCAGAGATGAACTAAACAGAATGTAATTTGTCCTATCAGTCTCGAAATATGGCAAAGCACCTAAATCTGGCAACTGCAAAATAACTATCAGGACCGTATTCGCAGAGATGGGAGAGGTGTTTGAGGGCGCTGGGATGAGCCAACTCACTTTCTTCAACCTCAATAAACTAATGTGGTAGGTCAAATAAGTGTTAATGTATGGGTAGCGTAAGGGAACCAACTGAGGACCAACACATGCAACCGAGCACACAAGGTTCTGTCGCTGAGAGTGATTTCGTTATCAATGGAAAGTCTTCTGCATCAAGTCGTTTTTCCCTAGTTAGGAACCACTGTAGGCAAAACAGTACTTTTTGATGGAAGATTTGCTGAATTACTGGTTGAAATTGAATTCTTTAGGGACAATGATATTAATTCTTACAGTTGTTGGTTGATTCATTATTCTGAAAAGCATTATCCTCTGAATAACAAGCATAAACTGCATTTGAAAATGAAGGTCAGTAGGAATTTTGAGAAATTTGATCACGTTTACGTCACACATTTAGAAGAGATTAGTGGACGGACATCTTATTTCCACCTCCAGCCAATTCAGTGACTCTGAATGACCAGGAAGAAAGTAGTGAATATAGAATATCAACATAATGAACGATTAATAGTTCCCACCATGTTAAGGGGAACATTTGACAATTCATTTATGCACCCCTTTCTCGATCCCATGGCGAATATTCATTCTTAAATCTTCGTTGTTCTATTGAAAACGGCATTTTTCAGGGATATATTTGCGACACTAAACACAATATACCAGTTGGACTTCCATTAACCTTAGTTACATTGTAGTCATGAGGCATAACGATACATTTCCGGACATATCGATTATTTAACTTTATTAAATTTTAATATCTTTACTTTCAGTTTCTTTAGAGAACTTATAGTAGAGGTAACTTTGTTAAACATGGGGTGCTGGATAGACTTACCTCCTCGTGGCGCTCCCTGGGCAACGTATAATAATACGGCAAAGAAGTCTATTAACCGGCAGTTGACTTTTCACTTCAAACAACCATCACCCCCTACACAGTACTCATCTTACCCTTTCTGAGCCTTTGTCTCTTTTACATCTGTAAATCACTCTTGTATTCCCCCTCCCGAATTCTTCTCATTTTAATGTTTCTCCTCCCCTCTGTGAAGCTTGAAGTCAACTAAATAGCTAATGATAACTATCAAAACGCCTGCCATTTTTTATAAATAAATAAATAAACTTTGTTAAACATTCATGCGAAGTGCGAATTACACGATAAACCTCATATTATGAATGGTACATTCTTTTTGACAGTCGGTATTGGAAACTAATACAGTTATTTGGGAGTACATGCATCAGAAGCAGAGTATTTCCAAGGGCTGTCCTATTCTCATTTATACCAATCGTTCCTACAAAACGACAAGAAGAAGGTGACGAGGTTTTAGATGTGTTCTATGTTTCCATTCTTTCCTACATGGTGAAATAAAGTAGTTCTTAGAAAAACATAAGCTGCTAAACACCTCATTAAATAATATTTTTAACAATTAGGCCAGTAACAAGTAGGCCAGAAAACTGCATTTGGTACCATGCCATTTCAAGGACTAAAATATTCCATATTTCTTCAACAGGGTAGGTTGTTCAATGACCTTAAGTCCACCAAGTGAAAACTTTCAGTCTTTCAAGATTATCAAAATTTATTGCTAAAACTCAATAGATATCCTAAGGCAAAAATTGAAATGTCACAAATACTGAATACTCTGGTAATAGAACGACCTTAAGGGACTAAATTTCAAATGTTCGATGGGTCACGGGAATTAAAAACCCGTTTCATTTATTGCAAATTTAGTGTGGCTAAAACAAATCGAAAGTCGTTAATAATTAGGTTGTGACGACTGTACAGCAATGCCCACAACTCAACTATCTCGAAATTTCTTTGCAGTTTTACACTGTAAGGGTTGGAAGAAAGAATAAATTAATCAACTTAAATAAATCTCATAGAATAAAGATTCAATATTCATTTAGGTCAAAACTAAAGAAGGGATTTTCATTAATCATTTTAGCCATTTGCTGTCCATTATCATTAGATGGGAAAATGTTATCTTCTAATTTAGTCATACGGGTAACTAGATAGCTTAAATTAAAGCGCAAATGATAACACGTAATCGATTTTTTCCTAATAATTAATAATTTTTATTTATCATATTCCATAAAATGTGTGTTCAGCAAAGCATAAAGGTTTATAAAAAAATCTCACTTAATTTTACGGATTTATTAAAGGAACTAATTTATTGAGCAATTACTCTTGTCAAAAGTACTTCGCGAAATACTTTATGGTTTTTAAAATTAAAGTAATTCTTTAAAGTATCATAGAATTTAGTCTCCGTATATCATTTTGATATCATTTGAATAATGACTGAGATTTATTTAAATGAAGTATTTAAATGGAGTTTTTAAGGCCGTCACATGTATAAATATTGCTATAAGTTGAAATCGTCAGTAAATTCCAATAGTGATGTCGATACCTATTTGGGGAGTTGTATGTGTTTTTGGTGGTTTTCTATACCACTTGGCTCTTGGCTATTTTTACACCGTGGGTAAGCTCTCACTTAAGTCAGCATTATTTATTATAGGTAATATGAATCCCTATGTTCAGGAATATATGAATATTACTTCTGGTCAAACAACTTGGTTTTCCTCAACAATCCTAGCCTTTCAAGCCATTTTTATGCCTCTTGGAGGACTTATTGCTTCAAGAATTAACTATAGATGGGTTTTACTTGCTGGATTACTTTTTAGCTCGTAATTATATTTTCATTTTATGGTCTATACGATAACTTTAAAATATGATTTTTCTACTTATTTTTCATTACAGAGGTGGCATTTTGTTGACAAGTTTGACTGTCAAATACGGTATTGGTCCGTACATTGCATCCTATTGTGCTTGCTTCGGTATTGGTATGGGTCTTCCTTATTCACTCATCTTTTCAATTGCATCATCGGTAGGTTTTAAAGTTTTTGAAGATATTGTAACCATTTACTATATTAAGTAATGATTTGTACGTCTCAGTGGTTTCCTGACAGTCGAGCAACAGTTGTTGGTATTGTTGCGGCAGGGTTCGGACTCGGAGCTTTGGTTTTCACACCAATCCAAACACGTTTAATTTATCCTAAAAATTTGGATAAAATTCCTAAAGCATTTTTGATTCTTGGAGGCATCGTTTTGGGACTGGAAATAGTTGCAATGGTTCTTCTTAGGGAGAAACCTCAGGTAAATGTTGCCGTATAAAAATGTTAGCCGATATAATACTTAATTATAAGCTCATTTTTTTCAAATCAGGATAAAAATGTTGAACTTCTAAGCGCAAAGTAAGTGATCCGCGAAGATTTTTTTAAATTCGTTTTTTCCGCCAACTTAGCAACTGTCTAACATTTGTAGTGATGGAGATACGTCAGTGGAACAGGTTAGGAGTGAAAAGGACGAGAGGTGCGCATTTTACCATTTAATGGACTGTCAATTTTTTTCGTTATATTCATTGTTTTTCCTAGTAGAAGCGCTAAAAATGGACCCAAAAGCTATACAATCATGCAAGCCCTAAGATCAATCGATTTCTACATCCTCTGGTTCATAGTTTTCTTGGATATCATTCCTGTTGTGCTTCTAACATCTACGTACAAGGTAGCTTTCAGCCTTCCCTTAACCGGCTCAAATTGTCTATATTTCTTCTAGATATTTGGCTTCGATCTTAATTTCCCAGATGAGTTCTTATCGCCGATAGCTACCACTAGTGCAGCATTTAATTGTCTTGGTCGAGTGTTCTGGGGTTTCATGGTGGACAAATTCTCCTCAAAAGTCAGTTCTTTACTAATACTTTATTCATTTCATTTTCTATTGAACTCTTAATACATGGCAGTATAAATATTTCAGTGTCCAATGATGACTTTCCTGTCCATTTGGGCTGCTGTTTTCATTACCTTTCCTTTTGTTGGAGCCGGATCAAAAGCGTCTGGACAGCCTCTGTATGCCATCTGGGTCTTTCTTCTCTTCTTTGCCCTCTCTGCTCATTTCGTCGTTGTACCAGCTACATGCAATCGTATTTTTGGTCCCCAAAATATGGCAACTATCTATGGAATCATATACTTCGCTACTGTGAGTTTAAATGTGCACGATTGCGTATCATTTATTGAAAATTTTATTTAAGTACCCCATAGGTCCATATGTGTTCAAACCTGTTTATATAAAACCCAATGTTGTCATTAGCTTATGAAAAATTCGCATGGTTGGTCGAAATAAAACGCGATTTTGCTTACCAATGGCGTCTTTAATGCGCTGATTCATCGATGAATATTGATTGGTTGTGAATGCTTTATTCTGCGACCAATTGGAACTTGCAATGAGTCATTACATTTACCTAAGGGCAAAAAGTAATAGTAGCCACGTGGTTGGACGAGAGATTTATTCCCGCATAAATGAATAAATTTTTTATTTGAAAATGCTTTTGTATTTCGTTTACACAGTCGCAGCAACGTATTTATGTTTCTATGCTTAAAACTCCCAACTCACAAGTTTTGAGACAATTCTCCCTTTCTTAATTAACTAAAAGAAAGCCCACCTGCATTCAGGCTTTCTTAAACTGCCAAACCCTAATCTCACTACTCTTGAGGTTCTACTTTTTGGAACTGTCGCTAATCCCTAATTATCAGCCTTAACCTCCATAAATTTATGATCTTAATTCTCATTACCCCAAAGTAGTAATCTAGGTAAAAAGGGGTGGTTGCTCCTTTGGTTTAAAAAATGAATGAAAGAGATCTTGCCCAAAAGTGTGCAAGATTCAGGACTCCATTAATCCAATTTTCAACATTTTGTCTTTTAATCATATGTCGTTTAATCATTTTTCAAAAGTTTAGACTGTTGGCTGTTTCCTATTTTCCTGAACAAAATTCCTTCTGATTCCATGTTTAGATCTAGTCGATCGGACAATCGATATTGAAGGTTGACAAGCTACTTAGATTGCAAAAAAATATATGATTCAATTAAATAATACATTTTATAAAATTGTACTTAACCAAATTTCATTACCGCACATAACTTATAGCGTTTTTTTTAACAGTACCAGTTAATTTGTGGTTTGATGGTGCTTTGTGTATGACAAGCAGGACTATCAGTAGATAGCTTCTATTTAACCCGAAAAATTTTGCTCAAACTCTCCCCTTTTGAGTCGCCCTAAGTTGTGCCAGCTTTAAGAACTTAATAAAAGTAAGGAATTATCGTAGTTTCAGGCTTTACTTAAAGGTTATTTAGCAAATTATTTAAATAATCGGCAGTATGTTATTAATTAAATTTTCCTAAATAAAAATTGCCCATTTATATCCAGTAGATTCTCTACTATATCGTCATCCTTTTCACTAAAACATCGTCCGGCATCTTTGAGCACATAATTCATTTAAACTTTATTTGTTTTAACATTTAAGATCTCTACTTAATTTAAACAAATATTTTGCTACTTTTCCGTATTGAGCATCGCGAAGACCCTTTCTATAACATTTCTATTCTGAGAAGCTCTTAAGCTATCATCATTAGCAAACATACATAGGAAAACTGTGTATCATAGAGGAGTGCGAATTTACCTGAACAATAGCGCACTTTTAATTGGTAATTAATATGATAAAAATTCTTGCTTTAGACACCCAGTGCACTGGCTACCGCAGCAATTGTCTCATCGTTCAAACTAAAGGGTCATTGGGTCGAGGTCTACACGTCTTGTGGCGTTGTTTGTATTGTCGGCAAGTTCATTGATCACTGTGATTCATGCAGTCACGTTTATTTTAACTCTCTGGGTTTTTTTCACTTTCTTGCAGCTCTAACCTTGTCACTCTTCTTGCGTGACAAAGACGCCAAGTGTGTTGGATGTACCAATAGCATCTGTGCCAGTGCTTGCAATTCCTGTCGAAAGGGTCTAGATGCAGAAAGTCGGCGTGATGTTGTAGACTCCGAAGATGCCTCAGCAGCACCGTGGACTAATTGACGTCATGCGAATCTTCCTCCTCTCAATTTGAATTAGCGTTGCATTCTTTGTGCATTAATTACTTTAACTTCATTTTTGTTTTATCTTGCATCAAAAGAAAGATAGGCACATCAAATTGAACATATCAGATATAGTATTCGAGTTTTAAACTATTTTGTTTGGATTACTTTCTAGCGCTTGTGTCCATAAGTGCGATTAATTAGTATTTAAAATAACCGAAAATGCCCGAGAATGGAATGAACTGTGTGAAGGTCCCATTAATGGGTAACCAAATCTCAATAAAGAACGTGATTCTCAGCATCCATTCTGGGTCCATTGAGAGTGGCATTCTTGAGCCATACTGGAGAAAAAGATCATTTTGTGTAATCACTCTGGGCGTTAGCAAAACCGAGAAATAGTAAGTTAATGACTTACGACTTAACGAACGTACGCTGGTGGTGCGTCTATTTATAAGTTCTGGTGGGAACACAACTGGAGGAAAAGTTTTGCGATGCACTTTAATGGTGGACTGAGGGGATGAAGGTCAGCGTCTATATGAGCCATTTTCAAACATGCCTGTCCAGTACACATTCCACGCGCCTTTATCGCAATTTTCGACAACTTGTTCCATGGGGATGCACGAAGAAAAGGTTTCCGTAATCATTAAAAGCTGAGAAAATTGATGGGAAATTTTATCGGTAGTTAAAGTTATTTAAGTTACTACTTTTACGCGTGTCTCACAGCAACCTGATGCCACTGGACGTGATGAGTTTTGGTGGTGTATCAGGCGAAGGCTATAGACGCGTATTGAACATGCTTCAACGTCAATAGCGCCTTCTGCTACGAGTTTGGTAGCAATGGAGATTATTTTGAAAGAGGACCGTGTGGTACTTTGGACGTTAAAGGGTTAAACTATTTGTTTATGATTTTCACTCTTGTCCGCCTTATGGAGGCTAAAATTATTGAAAGTTAATTCAATGATGAATTTCACCAAGGTCTGGAAATCTACTTCCATGTTTTGGTGAAGTGACCCTTATTACAAGTAAGCGGTCACGCCAGCGATAGCCTCAGTTGTTACAATCTTATCCAAATCGGAATCAGGTAAGGATTCCTCTTTGATGAGCCCTGTCAGCTCTTTAATTTTTTAGAACGAGATTATATAGGGCGGTTTGATCACAACGGTGTTATTTTAAATCCCACTGCCAATAATAAAGTTTCTTGAGCACTAATCATGACTACTTTTTGCACCTGCCATCCTTTCACCAAATTTGAAGCATCGGTCACTGACTTGGAGAAAGCTTGGATTAGCTATTACTTCCACAAACTCCCACAATTTCCGTTGACCATAAAATGCTTTACCATAAGTGCATACACTTTACATAAAGGGAAATAGTGAGGTGATTTCCAATCAACCCCACCATAGAAGGTTCAGTCAAGGAACGAAACTATAACCTTTCATGGGAAATTTCAATTATATAAAATTCTTTGCCTCTAGATTAGCACTTCAGATCTGCATCGAAAGATACAAAAAATAGCAAATCATCCATTCTTATTTGCTTTATTTTTAAGGCACTAATCGCGATCAAGACTAATCACCAAGACAAAGGAACTGAATTCTCACCGTTTTCTTAATTGGCTTTATTCTTTGTTACTATCCTATTTCTAATATGTTTGTAAACAATATGAACTTAAAAAAACAAAACCTTCAAATGAAGACTTTGAAGTTTCGTCTTGGAAACCGTTTGACCTTTTGAATCAAATTCAAGTCACGAAAATATACGCGTGAAACTATTGGAAATGCACGGAAATTTCGAAAAATTCCTAATCACAATTAACACTAAATTTACCTGACAAATGTCAATTGTTGCATTATTTTTTCTCACTTTCAAAAAACCGAATTTCTGGGCTACCTGCCGCGAGTTTGTGCTATCATTACTTAATATTTGTAATTAATAGGAGGAACCTAAGAAATTGAGAGTTAGATATTCACTTCACCTACTAAACAACTTTGGTCATTTTGTAGCAGATTGCAGCCAGAGCCAAAGATAGATAGTTATCAATGTTATGTCAGATCAGTTGAGAAAGGAGTGAAATAGTAATCTTGAAAATTGAGAACTCCAGTTACTGTGAATATCTTTTAATTTGTTGTGTCCCTGGGGGGGGGGGTTGAATAGATTCTTTGTAGTGACTACTGAATGATGAATTCCCTTAATCGGTATTTTAAAGAATTAAAAACTGCACTACATTTTATCTCTTCGGTTAGAACTTTCTAAAATTCAAGTATGGTTCATTTGGAGTCAACAGAAAAAATCTCCAAAAGTACCACCGCCAAACCCCACCCCACCCAATCATCATCTTTAGCGTATTATTTGACATAGCACTAATTTTAAAACGATTGGCATGTTAAAGGGGTGTGGTAGGGAGTTTCGTTGTTCGCCTCTTTTGAAAACTCGATTGAATCAAATCTAAGGATTAAATATCAATTAATGCGATTGAGTAGGGTGACTCACGATATTTTTATCTAACAAATAATGGCAAGCATAGTGATGTTCCAAACCCAATATGAAAAGACCTTGCAGCAATTGAGTACGGTAAATAGTCCATATCATAGCTCGCCTCCTAAGAGAAATTCTTATTATACGATCCCTATCGTACACCAGAATTACCTAGTGGGGTTGGAAATAGGTATCACTCGAAACTTCAAACAGAAGATTGGGCCTCTGACCTCTGGGATGTCGGACAAATTTATTAACTTCCGCTCCGACACTAACAATATTTATTTATTTATTTCAAATGACAGGCGTTTTGATAGCTATCATTAGCCCTTTAATTGACTTCGGGCTTCACAGAGGGAAGGTTCATCAAAGTAGCAGAAAGTCGAGGGGTGAGTAACAGAAGAGCGATTCACAGATGTAAAAGAGACAGACAGACACAAAGGCAGAGAAAAAGGTAAGATGAGTACTGTGGAAGCGGTCGAATATGACAAGCAGTAGCGCCATGGTATTTTGAAGTCAGAAGTCGACTGCCTGTTAATAAACTTTTTTGCCGTATGAGTATACGTTGCCCAGGGTGCACCACGTGGAGGTAAGTCTATCGCACACCCCACACTAACAATATAATCATATGTTTATTTTACTATTTGGATAGAATCTTATTTATGTAGTCACTCGAATGGAATCTGTAGATCCATCAATGCTTCGCACACAATTTTGGGAGCCGAATTCGCCTCCCAAGCAATGCGTTTTGGATTATATTTCACTACTCCTTGTTTCCAAGATTGAAATATCTGCATTCTTAGCCAACTGAATAGCCATTTGTTTCCGCATTTTCGGGCCCTTTTAATTAGTTCTACATTCCTAGTACGTTTGGATGTCCTTTGCTAGGCTGAGACATTCTAGTCATTGGTGATGGTTATCATGAATGTTTATTCGCCTGTTCGCAATCTACTCTTGAATCATTTCTCCGACCTAAATGCCAGCAAAATAATATTTACCTGCCAGATAAGACATTTACAAAAAACGTCAAATTCCGGTCTGTGTTCACAAATTGTACCCATGGGAATCACTTAAAATTGATTCACAGCTAATTTAAATGAATTTTAGAGGATATTTTCTTAATTGTTAACACGACCCCCTTAACTAACAGTCATCGTTAAAATGGTTTTTGTCAATTCCTCAGAGTCATTCCAGATAGCAATGTGTCGTAGATCATAGCTAGAGTTTTGCTTTCGATTCACGCCATGAAATTTTTCTCTAATGTCATGTTTTCATTAGGGCGTTTCTAACGTTATGTGTCTGCAATAATTATACTCATAATTTCATCTCCAAAAGCTTTGCATAAAAAGTGCGACGCGTATACGAGATTGGTCGTCATTATTACTAACTTAGTTTCTAATTTCATTATATTTAAAAATAGGAGTTCCATCAGGATAAAGGTGGTGTCCGTTATTGAAATAAGGAAAGAGGGGAGGGGTACCGTGTCTTCGCATTTTTATATTAAGTACTCCATTCAAATAATAGATTATATTTTATTATATTATTTTACTTTGGGCAAAGACAAACAGACAAAGTCCCAAAAAGTCGAGAGGGGGGACAGAATAATGATTCACAGATATGAAAGAGACAGACAGACATAAAGGCAGAGAAAAGGTAGGATGCGTATTGTGAAAGGGGTAGAATATGACATGTAGTGGGGTCAAGGTAGTTTGAAGCCAGAAGTCAACTACCGGTTTATAGACTTTTTGCCGTATGAGAAAACGTTGCCCAGGGTGCACCACATGGAGGTAAGTCTATCGCGCAAAGCATAGGAGATTATGCAATTTCATATAATTTCGGAAATGAACATATCTCACTATGATTTAAGGTTTGGTGACGGTTGTAATGCTGATGATGATGATGGCGACGACAATCCTTGTTGCTTATATGAACAAAAACACTCTTAAGACTTAAATTTTTTATATTTCTTGCAAAAAAATTTCCATAAAATTAACATTAAGACATTTTCTTGCTCCGTATCTATTTAGCCACTAAAAAAATGCATTTGCATTGAAATTTCGTGCCGTTAACATTTTACGTCATTTTTACCCAATTTACTTTCAGGCCCCTACGAAAGTGGTGGGGGGGGGGGGGGGGGGGGGGGTGCAGATTTCATAGAAGTCAAAGCGGGGATGTTGAACCATGCCTTTAACATCGCTAGAATGTACTGGCTCAGAATCCCAGGGATCAACAGCGTAAATTGCACATTTTCAAGAGCATCAGTTGTGAATGCTACCTTTTCGTGCCTGCAGCAACTTCAGGTTATTGGCTGAGAAGTGACAATAAACTTGTATTTGGAATCACTTCCATCCTAATTTTCGGACACTTATCCATTTATGCGCAATTTGGTTAAAATGCGCACAACACTTGCATTTAAAAGGAGATAATTATAAAGAGCGATGTTGACTCTACTCCAATCGGCTTGTCAGTCGAGGTGAGAAGGCGGATGTGCGCATATTTTGCAATTTTGTTGTAAATCCATCAAAAATTGCATAGGCTTTTATGTCCTGGAGATTTTTGCCTAAAAAAAGCAAAAGGTTATAGCTATAGCATTAGCTACGTGATGAAAAGTGTAATCAAGCTCTATTGCTATTCCTATGCTAATTTCTCAGACCCCAGAGAAAGAGAGAGAGAGAGGGAAGGTGGGGGGGGGGGGGGGGGGGGGGGNGGGGGGGAAACAGAGGTTAGGAAAAACAAATCAACTTCGCAGACCATACTAGGGTTATAAATGCAAACAAAAATCTATTTATGCACTTGCATTTTGGGTATGGCTGGTTTGTGATTGGGTGGAGTAGACTGATCTAGGTTTCAAGTTATCTTGCCTCTGTGTCTAATATGATATGCTTGATCTCATCATGTTTTGACTTACCATGGTTATAACGTGGCATCGATATTCTACTTCTTGTATTGGGTGGGCAACTAAGTCATTGCCGTTTTTGTT
>UZAE01014319.1:0-15201 GCA_900617975.1 Rodentolepis nana | reverse complement strand
GGGGGTGGATAGTGACAAACCTGCATGTTGTGTAAACCAGAGTTTGTACTATCAATATTCATCAACCAATGCCATCCCTAATCAAAAACTTGGTTAAAACTGGTGACTTTTTGAAATGCTACCCCTCTACTGGCAACGCGTTGATATCAGCTTATTCAGCGTTCACGTTTGCCATGTCAGAGGTCACTTGATCGATTCCCGTCGACACACCCCCCGATGAGTAGAATGACCACCCGCACTGATTAAGTCTGGCTAGCAAAATTGGTGGCAGAATTCGAGTCTCATCAGGAAGGCTTCGTTATGGGAATTTCTACCCAAAATGAGCTGTGACAAACGCTTACCTTAGTGTGTTTGCGAAGCATCTTCCTTCTTTCCTCTATATATAGGGTTATAAATTATACTAGACTTTCGTATTCCCATTTTTTCTCATTTCATTTACGGTTTTAACTTTTGTTTCGTCACAGATCCATCCGCTGGAATTAGCTGAGCAAGTAACTCTATACGAATTCGAACTCTACCGTCGAATCCAGTACTGGGAAGTGAGCGGACTTCAAACCGATGATTCACCAAATATTACAGCTATCAAGATATTCTCCAATCAGGTAAATCCCCATCTAACAATTGTTAGGGAATATGCTTTTCTTTTGATTATCTGTATCGAGTAGACGCCTTGAGAGGGTTGGTTGCTGGACCATCCCAGCTTTTTTTGATAGTTGCCTAATATTTGAGGACGTCCTGGTGGCGGCGATAAGGTATAGCTGTGCCAGTTCTAACTATGACCAATTATACTGGACCCCCCTGCCATGCTCATCCAGATATTATTACCATGTTTTTTTAAGAGACGGGATCGTTTTTGGCGGCACCCAGTCGTTGTAATTTATTAGCAAGAGTACACTCTAAGCCATGTGAGGCGGAGCAAAGTTAAGACATCTTACCGTGAGAAAGACGGAAGATGCCTTTGACGCATTCTCTTTAACGCCTCTTTTAGTTTCGCAACTGGCTCGTTCATTCCATCGTCTCACAACGCAATTTCGATGATCGGGTCGCGGCTGTTCAGCGAGTTTTCGACTTGATGTACATCTTTGATCACTTTTCTAACGAGCAGGGCCGTCTAGAATCTCGCGGTGCTCTTATCTCCTCCTCTGTCTTTCGTCTCAACAAAGCCCTCGAGGTATGACATCGTTTGCATAATTCAATACTGTTGGAGTGGTAAGTGCATCATCAACTTTACTCTTTTTAGGCCGTAAGTCGAGCTCGGCCTTATCGCAAGTGGGTACAGAAACTCCGGCGTGAATGTCGAAATTCTGATCGTCGAAGTAAGAAACCCGCTGGTCGATCGATCGACGACAGCTCCACTACTACAGCGTCACGTGATACTCCCTCTCTCCCCTTCTTCCCAATTGATGTTTCCACGCGTCTTATTCACATGGAACTCCAATCCCCCGATTGGGTCACTCCAACCGGTTCTCCAGTTGAGGATAAAAACTCGGTTCAGGATAAGGGGCTCATTAATTTTGGGAAGTTGCGAGGACTGGCTGAAGTGGTGGAGAATTTCCTAAAATCTCAGAGTATTCCTTATCCTTTCACCGTTGACAAAAGCATTCAACAGGCCTTGGTCACAACTGTGGAGGCGTTTCAAATGGATTCAAGTGAACTGGATGCTGAAATGTGCACACTCTCGGCTATCTATGAACCGAGAAGTGATACCCCCTCGGAGTCACACCAACCTCCATCTGAAGTGGTTAGTTGTAGTAGTATTAATTAAAATCGAAGGTCCAGGTTGCCATTGAAATAATATTACGCATTAATGCCGAATACTTTATATAAGGCCGGTAATCTCTGAAACTATGGGATTTATGTTATCATTTTCATTACAAAATGCTAGGGCAGCCAAAATTCCCCAAGCCATCGCCCTTCTATTTTTTGCAAACGGAAACTCCAACCTGCTCCAATATTGTAAAACCCAGTTTCTATTGATGTGATTTATATGGCCTTCGACTCGAAGAGAGGGAGAGAGAGAGAGAGAGGGGGGGGGAGCAGACTTGCGTGGGTTTGCTCCTAAAATACTTTATAAACTAAGCGATGTCATTTTTACATTATTATAAAATTTAGTGGGGATAGGTCCTCCAGAGAAAGAATATCAACTCAGCCGCCTTAGTCTCTATTGATCGGATTTTTATTATCTGCAAATTTTCTTGAGTAGAAATTCACCGCATAATTAATAGGCATCGACGGGGTCTAGATTAGGAAGCAGAGTTAACAGAGGTTGAAGGTCACATGAAAATTACGCTCAGTACCCGTTTTGCTTCTTTACATAGGAGCGTCGACTGAGCAAGGAGGCTATTCAAGCAGCGAATTATCTGGCCACTCTTCCTTTGAAAGATAAACTTCAACACGAATCAGTTGCCACTTACAAGACCTACTTAATTCCTCGCCAATTGAGCAAGTCAGGTGCTAGGGTATCATCCCCGCGTCTCTCCAGTCCTCCTTCACTTCCACCCCCTTCACCTCCACCACCACCCATACCCCCTCACCCCTCTTCCCAGTCGGGAGCAGCAGACAAGGAACGAGTCGTTACTTTGTGGACTACCCGCCTGAGACAACATCGGGCTGGCCAGCAGATGCAGCAACAATTGATGCATGGTGGAGGCTTTGGGGGTGGATACAGCCGACCTATTGCTCCTGGGAGTAGGGTTCCTCCTTCACCACCCAGGCCTCTTTCTTCACCTACTGCGGTTGCTGTCTCCACTGTTGGAGGTTAGTTTCGGTGGTTTGTGAGGTGTTATAATTAATAAACCCTAATTTAGTCGCCCATCTGTTGATTTTCTTAAACTTCATCCCCTATTCACATCGTCTAATCGAATAGTTTCGTTTTACAGTGATTCACCATCACAGCGTGTCCGATAGTCAAATGGAGAGCTTAACAAATGGCCGGCTTCCACCATGCACAAGTTCAGCTTCTGGAGATGACTTACACAATATACCCCCATCTGTACCCCAACACCACCACCGCAATAATATTCCTTCTCCTCCAATCTATTCTCCTCCACCACCTCCACATCATAGACAAAGTAGCGGAGCGCCTTCTAACTCCTCTCCAGCCTCAGCTTCTCACAGTCCTTCTCCTCTTTTCCCTATTCCCACAACGCTAGCTCATGCCTCTGTGCTAGCTTCGGTTCCAATTTCTGACTCCTATACTGCTGTGGATGGAGGTTTGCCACCACTTCCACCAAAACCAGGTCAGAGGACACCCTCTGGACCTCCTGTGATAGCAGGACTCTCCCCCTCTGCTGTTGCATCCTCTTCGGCACCAACAAGGCAGTTCTTTGAGTCAATGGTAAATCCGGAGAATATTACCTCGACTCCTCCGCTACCACCAAGAAGGCACGTTTCTTAAGAGAGCCTTACCCTCCATGACAAAGCGCGATGAATAAAGCGCCAATCTATATATATATATTAGCATACGAAACAATCTCACCAGAACGGATCATGCCAATCATGTTTCTTGTTTTTATGCCTAATTATGTTACGTCAATGGTATCTTTACTAAACTAGTCAATGTGATTTATATGGTTTTTCTTTTTTCCTTTTTTTTTGTGGAACGATTGGTTTTAAGGTACTTTGATAAAAGAATCTGTCTGCTTTCGGAGGTCATTCCTGAGCTGGTAGAATCGCTGCGGTTGATTATTAATGGATTATGGCAGCCTTTTAGGCACTACGATAGTAATGAACGGTACCGACTGAATTAAATAAAACTTTGTTGGAGAACGGAAATGAGCGGCAATGAAATAGATAACGAGATGTTTGAGGGCTGATTTTCTATTATAATGTGAGTGGGACGATCTTGAAGGAAATCAACGGGACATATCAAACTGACCTAGTGAATAGAGGCGTCCAGTGTTTAACCCATTCAACTTAAATCGATTACTTTTGAAGGTCACAGGGAAGCTTAAGATTAGGTTGAGTTCAGTCACCAACAAAGCCCATCTAGAACCAGCTCAATTTTACAAAAGATCTTCAAACTTTTTATGAAGATTTGATTCCACGTTTGAATTAAATTGCAGTAATGAAGTATTTATCAAACTGAATGTGGCCTTTCTCTATTGATCATCAGTTACCACCATAAGCATTGAATTTACCATCCCAAATTCAATTAATAAAAAAAACATATAGATCTAAATTAAAGAAGGTAATAAGGTCGTAGCGGATTGGAAATACGTGATAGCAAATTGATTATTTATAGTTATTTATTATAAAACAGATCCATTGAAGATAATCATAAAAGACATTACTAATTGTGCTAAATAAATTAAAATTAATAATTTATCAGTAAGTTTTGTTACTTCGAAACTGAATGGTTTGATTCGTTTTCAAGAATTCTGCGCGTTTTAAGTTAAGGTCACCTGATGGGAATGAAAAGAAGACATTCTCTGGGCAAAGGCCTCTACGCATCATTTTGTATTGAAGATAATGCTCCGTGTTGCAGTCACGGTAACTGTCTTTACATTTTAACTTCTGCGTACACCTTGGATACGCAGCTGTGTTCGTGCTCAAATATTCCCGACCCCATGCTCTAATTATTTCATTTTCGTTGCGCTCTATTTAATTCTATCTTTAACAATTTTCTGTTTTATTTATCAGGCAAGTGTTTCAATTCTTTTAAGGTCCTAAATTGCGATTGGAAAGGAAAAATGGCGGAACACCGTCATACACTTGCTCAGCGTTCCGAAATCAACCAGCTTGCCGAAATGATACCGAATTCACACTTAAGCTTCTTCGAACACAGATTTTTGTTACAGATATAAGCAAAAGTGATTTTAAAAACGCTTGCTTTTGTCACACCTGTGGTGTCTTTTTTATTGGTCCAACCAATGTTCATGCTGACCACAATATCGTTCGTGATCTATCGAATTCCAAACTCAATGCACCTTCGTATTTTCTTGAGCCCCTTGAAAAATCATCTGAGCACGCAGTAAGCCGTCATTACGTTTGTCATTCTATTAAATTTAGCAATATTTCTTCGCAGACGAGTGGTTGAAGTTTATGATGTCTACATTACGTGCGCTGCGGATCGATAACATTCTTTGTGTTGGAGCGCCTAGGCTTTTTGACTTTTTGGGGACCCAGAGCTTCTCTATAAACAAATTTCTTCTTGATTTGGATGCTCGCTTACTAAGCTTTTATCCACCAACCCAATTTACTCGATTCAATGCATTGAATTGCCACTTCTTTAGTCCTACTGGCAAATCAACCGTAGAGAATTTCATGCTTTCTTGCAAAGGTCGGACGGCAATATTTTGTGATCCACCTTTTGGTGCACTTATGGAACCTCTGATTGTTTCTCTGAACAAATTGAAGGAAGGGATTTTGAATTCTGAAGTCTTCTTGATGATAACTATCCCTTACTTCCTCGGAAAAAAGTTACTTCAGGCTGCTCCACAGCTCAAAATGCTAGACTATAAGGTATGCAGTTATAACCCTGTTGTATATATATTATTGCAGAGTGTATAAATATTATTATTGTTGTTATTCGCTTTACTGCACCGACTTTCGAACTTGAAGGTAATGCTCAAGCCTTTCTGTCACTTCTAGATCGGTTCTAATCTTTAGGTTATGGTAGTTGAGTAGGTGGATAAAACATGGCTTAATGCAACATTATAAAATCGAGCCCCCCTTACCGTATGTTGCTTGTAAATAACGTTCGATTACTTCAAGTTTATTCAGACCTTGTGAACAAAATCGGATCTGTTTTCTTGTCTTCCGAGAATTAGTAATCGATTTATGTCTTCTGAGTTTGTAGCTTGGTGAACTTCATCATCGAAGTAGGAAAAGTTAAAAAATATTTTGTCGAGAACAGACCTTTAGAATACGGAAAAGCGCCATTCCATTAGTGGCAATGGTTTTAATTTCTAAGTGTCTCACTTATGAAACGAAATTTTCCATGATTCTCTGATCAACCTTGCTTCTTTTCAAATTCTTTATTCTCTTCCAATCATGTCGAAGATCAATTATCACTTTGATTGGAAAAGAATGCAATCATTCGATAGTAGTTTCGTTTCCAACTCGAGATTTGAATGTTTATATTAACTAATATTGCTTGGTATAAATAAATTTACAACTGTCTGGCTTTCGCCTCTTTAGGTGACTTATGAGAAGCATGTTCGTTTTACAAGCACCGGCCATGATGGAAATAACTCAAAACGACGAGTTTCTGTCGTTCGGATGTTTACTGACGCACCACCCCAGGAAATTAAACCTCCTGAGGGCCTCGAGAGCCAATACTGGTTTTGTGAAATTTGCAAACGTTACTCAGATTTGGGCAACAAACATTGTACGCAGTGCAACGCCTGCACAACCCCTGTAAGCTTTATGCAAAATATCTATCTACTTATATTAATTGAGTAGTTGGTTAGTCTCTCTTTGTTTTAGCATGGTGGTACATACATACATTGCCAGATTTGCAAAGTTTGTCGTCCTCCGAGCTATCAACATTGTAACAAATGCAAAAGGTGCTTTCATTTGCGAGGTAACGAATATCACTCATGTACAAATGAACAGTCAACTTATCATTCTAAATGCAAGCGCGGTAAATTCATCAAGAAATAAAGGCTTTTGTACAAACAATTCCGCGTTGTTTTTATGATGTCATATTTGGTGTTGGCCATGATTAGCTATGGTTTCTTAATTGATTTGGTTCGAAATCGTTTTTTAAAATATTAGCCTTGTTGGTTATCGATTCAAACACCATGATTTAAATTGAATCCGTGGAAATTTTTTAAAACCGTGCTCTTGGGTGAGAATTTTAATGATCTTGCAAAAGTTTTTTACATTATCAGGTCATTTATAAATTCATGCTAACATATATTTTCGACTATTTTTTTAATTCTTCACCGTTTCTTCGAGATTTTAACCTTGAGTTAGATAAGGTATGATGAAAGTATTCTGAAATCCTACATTAAGGCACTCTAATACCAAAAGTTTTTATTTACAACGTTATCAGTTGTCTGGTCAATAATTGAAGGAGCATAGTTGGCTATTCTGTTGGCGTTCTTAAGTCTAACATATTTTCATTCAAGTTCCCCTCCCCCCTCTTTGTGATGGGACCAGATGGGAAATACTGCTTGTACTCTCGACTTCAATTTTCTTACCCTATGTCAAAGTTGGTTTTTAATTTTAAACTCTGGGTGTACGATAGACTTACCTCCACGTGGAGCACCCTGGGCGACGTATACTTGTACGGTAAAAAGTCTATAAACCGGCAGTTGACTTCTGACTTCAAACTACCATCACCCCACTGTATGCCATATCCGACTACTTCCACAATACTCACCTCACCTTTTTTCTACCTTTGTGTCTGTCTCTTCTACATCTTTGAATCTCTCTCCTGCTCCCCCTATCGACTTTTTTTCACTTTAATATTCCTTCCTCTCTGTGAAGCCTGAAGTCAACTAAAGAGCTAATGATAACCATCAAAACGCCTGCCATTCGATATAAATAAATAAATTTCAAACTGCCCTCTAGGACTTGCAAGGCACTTAAAATCGTAGTTGGGAAAGTAAATGGCCAAATATGGCAATAGTTATTTCAAATGAGCACAACCATTTGCACTTGTCGACGCAAAAAAGGCTTTAGATTGCTGGATTTCTCGCATAAGCGAATCTCGTAGCCACTGGCAACATGCATGTTTTGCATGTACGCAGAACACGTAACTCCTAAATGCACAAACGCCCACCGCTGATTAATTCTGTGAATGTGCACAAGCTCTTACACACACACACACACGTTCGCACGTACGCACACGCACACACATCCGAACGCAAGAGTCTTTTGCGACTGCTCATTTGCATCCAGTGCGAGATTTGCATATCATTATTCTCGTCTATTCCTCATTTTGCCCTCTGCCTCTCTTATATGATTCAGTTCAAAATTCTTAGAAGACACGGTATTATTTGTGTAGCACTAGACACTTCTTTCAAATATGCGAATTTTACTATGACAGTTACAAACGAAGTGCCGCTTTTCACAAGCGTTCCTATCTAAATTCCGTAAAAAGAAATGGCGAATTTTGAACTAGGAAAAGGTCTTTAATCACTTAAGAAGTTACTGCAGTTTAAGGATATTTTCTCGATTGTACAAAATCCTTTGAAAAGCAGGCATATTGAGAAATCAAGACTGTTATAAATCAATTAGACTCACAGTATTGCCAAAAATTCACGCATTCACAAACTCTTCTGATTTACTCAAAATACTAAAAATCATGGACCATACGATTTCGAGCATCATAAATATGCATATTTACGATTAATTAGCGACAAAATGCTGAATTAAAGTTAGATTGGCTAAAAAAATTGAACTTAGAAACTATGCAATTGTGCGGCAAGTGATTGATATTTCAGTCAAATAAAGTTGGACTTTGTAATCTTAAGATTCGAACAAAATAATCTCATCTTACTGTTAGGAGTCTAGGTTATCACTAAGCTACTCCGAACAAAGGTCATTTAGATCACACACCCCCCCCCCCCCCCCCCCCACAATCTCAGTCTCGATAGCCCTTCCCCAATTCTTTGACATCTTGTTACTAACGTAGAAATTGTGCGTCGTGGTGTTTACTTACTGATGTGTTTGAAATTCAATTTGAGTTAATGAGATTTGAGACCAGCATTCATGTGTTCTGCTCGAAATTAAATAATTTACGAAAAAAATGCTTTCAATTTCATATTACTTATTGTCCTGAAGGATGTCATCGCATCAATTAATTAACTCACGTGGAATGGAAATCGTTTGGAATCTATGCATATAGCTCTGGAGTAAATAGGACGAGGTGACCATACATTCTGCCAAATTCACCATTTCAGGCATTTTCGTCTTTTATATACCACAATTTTTGGGCCAATTCATTTTACTTATTGATTTGGGCATACACTCCATTTCAGTGCGTTATAAAATTTTAAAGTATTGCATATATCGTAAAATGTAACATTACTATATTACTATATCGGGGTGTGCGATAGACTTACCTCCACGTGGTGCACCCTGGGCAACGTATATTCATACGGCAAAAAGTCTATTAACCGGCAGTTGACTTCTCACTTCAAATTACCATCACCCCCAACTGTATGTCATATTCGACCCCTACCACAGTACTCACCTCAACTTTTTCACTCTACGTTTGTGTCTGTCTCTTTTACATCTTTGAAACACTCTTCTGCCCCCCCCCTGTCGACTTTTTCAATTTGATGTTTCTTCCCCTCTGTGAAGTCTGAAGTCAACTAAAGGGCTAATGATAACCATCAAGACGCCTGCCATTTGATTTAAATAAATATTACTATATCCTTATTATCTGGGGAGGAAAGAGTTAATTAGTATTTGAAATCAACCTAACCACTTTTCAGGGAAAAAATTTGCCGATGGACGATTAACGTCTCTTAAAAATTGGTTATATCCTCTTTCTCCGATATTTCACCGCAGATATGCCCATTGTGTGGAATGGGAGTATGATTCCAGCATGATAATTTCCTCTGTCTCCTTGACACACCAATGACAACGAAACGGACGTCTTGGTACACTACCACTACTTCTGATTGCAGTCAGTTAAAACGATAATTCATTCAAAAGGTAAATGTTGGAACCTTCTATCCCTAAAGAATGATTTTACCGAATGACTTGAGTTCTTCCCCCCCCCCCTCAAATGAAGAACGAATTGGAGCTCGTCGACAAGTACTCCGTGAGTTAAAAGAAAAACGCTATTTTCGAAATGCTTTAAACCAAATTGCTCTGTTCCACCCTCCGAATTGTTTACTTATAATTGCCTGCTAATTGTATAAATAAGCGGAAGTTATTATTAATACATTTTTTCTGGTGGAAAAAACTACAGTATAAAATACATGAACTGAAGTTGTTTGAAGTTAGCAAGTTAATAATTGGACTACTCGCCGAGGAAACTCTATATTTTTTAACCATTATTAAATGGCCTAATATGTTAACATCTCGTAGATCGAGGAGATTTCATTCCGTGTGGGAATTAGTAGTATTTATCTAGAGTTTGATCTTAGTTACCTTTCAAATGGAAAGCAATTTATAATTATTAACACACTTGTAAGTCACAAACCATTGCACTAGCTTTCCTCTAGTTGGTAAGTAACTCTTGAACAAGAGCATTTATTTTGAGTGTTTGGAATTTCCGACAGCTTCATTTACTTCCCAAAAATCAATAATTGGACAATTCGTTTTGAGGTTAGAAAGCTACTTTGAGTGAACCGATTTTCTGGAATCTACCTTTTACAAAGTCGGCAACACTTTGGGCTGAACGCAACTCATAGTTCGCATATTTCCATGCATGCCGCACGCATGCTTAATCGATCGATTGAACTGTCGCGGAGCATACGCTTATTAGCACCCCTCCCCCCCCCNCCCCCCCCCCCCCCCCCCCCCCCGACCTCCCTCCCCCAATACTTGTCCAAAATGGCAGGAGTGGTTCGTGCGCATGGAAACACACCGCACCATGGGGGGAGAATGAGAAGGTGTGGTAACACGAAGTGTCACTGTTGCGTGCTGAATGTACCTGCACGCAAACCAATTTGTGTGAGTGCCGATTGACCAATAGTGAGAAAGGACAGGGTTCAAAAGTGGGCTCTACTATAAAAGAGCGTCTTCTTCATAAGTCCAAGAGACTTCCTGTGAGACGATGGCGAAGAGGTATGGTGGGTGCTTTTGGGGATTGGGAGGGCCCCTTTATGACTCTTGAGAAAAGTTTTCAATGTCATGGAGTTGCTCTCTATATCCTCAAGAGTTAAACAACTAATCGGGGCCCAAATCTTATCTTTTAATCTCCTTTAACAGTCTATTTCTTCTTCACGCGTTTTCAATAATGTATGCCTAATGTTTTCATCATTACTCCTTTTGAAATTTACCTAAACGTAAGTAATATGTTCAAATTATTTTGTTAAATTTCGGATAGATAAGGATTTAGATAACTTTACATATTCTTTTTAACTTAATGAGTGTCATTATTACTATAAAAATAAATATTAGTCAGATAATCGATATTCCGACAAAATAACTTAAAATCGAATTTGAAATGAAGCCGCTGGCGAAATCTACTTTCGTTTATTTGACTGCTATTTTTTAGCTCCACAACTTATTCAAAAATCGCCATTTTCGAAACACAAACAATTGGCGCATAGAAACTCGACGAAAAGATGACAAACCATCGTGATGGCTCAAATTTCGGACATATTTGAATGCATGAAGACGCACAAAGATTGAGTTTCAGCTGAGAAATTCAGTTATTTTGTAATTTGTTCTCTAAGACTAGGGTGAATGGTTAAATGAGTTTAAGCAATATAATACCCGAAAGAAATATCATTTAAATTTCTCCAATCATGGTAGATACCAATATGCAAATTAATAGAAAGGCAATAGCAAATTGATAAGGGCCCATAATGCAAATGTGGTGTGCAAGATGATTCGATCTTGTGGGTAATATTATTATCAGCTACTTAATTAGAATTATTTTATATGGCGTTAAATATCTGTTCCAAATTGAAGATTATAATACATACGGTCTTCTATTTCACTAGAACAGGTAGCTTATTATGAAAATTGCAAGGTTTATAAAAGTTGGCCCTTTCAGATTTGAAGGTTGGTAAAAATTTTTCATTCATAAAGTTCTCAAAAGTGATATTGTAGGTGCTTATTATAAAATCGGGAAAATTTGGGATATTCGATTACCTCAGTTAAAAAATGCACCAAAATTGATATTACTTGATGAAAAGGGCTGATTGTTTGCTAGTTCCTTCGCGAGGTTGAGTGCCTCGAGTGAAATCCACTCTGTTCTGCTCTTTGAAGCATTACCACTAATCTTGCCTACCTACTCCTGACCTTAAGAGGGAATGGAATCGTTGCGGCGTCACAAACTGTTCAAATCTTTCCATTCCGTTCTAGTCTACGATATGAAGTAATTCAAAAGCCTTGGGTGGGTGGGGGGGGGTGGGGGGGGGGGGGGAGAGAAGGGTCACATAATGATATTTTAATTTTGAAATACAAGGGGTGCACGATGGACTTACCTCCACGTAGTGCATCCTGGGCAGAGTATACTCATACGCCACAAAAGTCTAGAAACCGGCAGTTGACTTCAAACTACCCTGGTCCCACTGTATGACATATTTGACCACTTCCACAGTACCCTCCTAACCTTTTCTCCACCTTTGTGTCTATCAGTCTCTTAAATCTGTGATTCACCCTTCTGTTCCCCCTTTCAACTTTTTCCTGTTTTGATGCTCCTCCCCTCTGTGAAGACCGAAATCAACTGAAGGGCTAATGAAAACGAGCAAAACGCCTGCCATTTGAAATAAATACATAAATTTTGAAATATCTTTTGCACAGAGAAATATGCACCTTACGCGAAAATGGATGTTATTTTCTACTAATCAGATGTTGCTTTGAATGAGGTATTTCTTGACTGCTATGTGAGCAATACAAGTGCCGAAATATTTTAGAAATTGGATTTAAGCATATGAAGTTGAGAATGATAGCACATTGGATCAATTTGCATAAAAGAATAACGGGTCTAAAAACCTACCTTCTCTGTCACCTTTGAAGTTATTTTCATGTTTTTTTTCATATTCATTGACTAGGTAAGAGCAAATTTTTTTCCGATAGCCATTTAACTTTAAATAGTTAATTTCGTTAACATGCTTCTATAAGGTCAAATGCTACCTTCTGGACTATTTATTCGATCATATGGAATTATAAATAATGGTGCGTTCCAGTTTAAGAGGCCTCAGAGTTATTAATAGCACTAAAGTTATTTAAAGCTAAATTACTGTTATTTTAGCCTAAAAATTTATTTATTCGGCTTTTCCATTAATTAGAAGTTACCAAAGTTACGACGGCGAGAACCGATAACCTCCCTACTCATAAACATTAAGTAGTACGAAATTTAACTGTGAATTATTAAGAGGGATATGATCAATTTCCGCCTTTTGGACTAATTGCATTTGTGTAATGTTTCAAAACAGATATCAAGTAACGTGTTAAATAAGCCTCCAAAAGTAAAAAGAAAGCGCATTCAAGTGTTAACAATTGGATTTGATGGAAAGGCCGTTAAGGCTTCAGGAGTAAAAGTGACGTCTTTTTTCTATTTTAAAACAGATCAAAAGATATCAAAAGGCCAATTAACGGGGTGTTAGGGAAGGTATTATTTAGACTAGAGAACATATTTTTTAACGTTTAATGGACACATTTTTGCCTTTTTACTTAGTGACGCATTCCACAGGGATAATCGCTCGTTTATACTTGGAGCCGTACATTAAATATTAACATGCGAGCATATTAGGCCCAACACATTGAGTGATGTTTGAGCAAAGGTAACTAATTTCGCTTCCACAATCACACCTTAAATTTATCAATCTTTTAGTCACTCAATTGCAGCAACTCTAAATCCTTTTGGAAGTAAATATTATAGCATCTTTGAATAATTGCATTCCAATTGTAGTCAAAATTAAAATACATTTCATTTCCTACAAGAACGAAGTTAACAGAAGTTACCTCGGTACCACCCAAGACATCGCCAATAAAAGGTAAGTTTTAAAAGAAATGACTCCTGAATTATAGTTCTGTTCCCTTTTTTAAGCATTTCATTGTAGCATATTAGGGGAGGGGAGGGGAGGGGAGGGGAGGGGGGGGGGAGAGGAACGGTTCCTCTCCCACATTAAAATTCCCAAGTATTTATTAAAGGGCCAAGTTGCCAATAAAATAATTAAGTAAAATGGTAAAATTTGCTTCAAGACGAGAAAAAAATTAATCTTTTCCTTTATTTGCTTCTTTCATTTCTAATTGGACTATGCTGCACAAATTTTCCCGAAACTACAAACACGGTTTAAGACCAATAATTGAAATATATTTTATTCATTAATTTAGCCTTATGAAGTACATATAAACGTAAGCGTTAAATTGAGCATAAATCAAATGAAATTATTCAATTCTATATAAAAATGGATTTCCAACTCGTTGTGTATTCTGTTTCTCTATTTAACTGATTATGTAAACAGTACTTAAGTGTCTGTATATTAGTAATAATGAGAGTTTAAAGTACACCATTTGAGGAAGTGAAAGCCCCACGACATCAGAGAGGCGATAGTTTTGGTGAAGGGAATTATTCGAACAACCATTTCTTCTCCTCTCAATCCTTCGAAAGAATCTTGCTACTTTTCCAGCGAACTTTTGGGAGGGAGGGGTGCACCGTATATCAGATTTCGAAATGAGAAATGATATTTTGGTATGCAATTTTTTAGCCATCATTTGCTTGAAACAACCCCAAATCCTTGTTGAACGGTTCATCTGAGGAATAGTGCCTCTGTCAATAGCGAATGATCATCACTTTTTTAAGAGCATTCACAGAAGTTTGACAATTTTGCACCTCACCGCTTTTTGCTTGAATTTCGTTAAGATGTGGATCTAAGGCATTGGCGAAAGGAATTAAAATTCGATGGGTTTTAATGGAGAAAAAGGACAACCCCCACTCGTTTATACAAATAGTTATTCCCTAATGTCAATATTCGACCCTGGGGTGTGCAATAGACTTACCTCCACGTGGTGCACCCTGGGCAACGTATACTCATACGGCAAAAAAGTCTGTTAACCGGCAGTTGACTTCTTACTTCAAACTACCATGACCCGACTGCTTGCCATATTCGACCCCTTCCACAGTACACATTTTACCTTTTTCTCTACCTTTGTGTGTGTCTGCCTCTTTTACATCTGTGAATCGCTCTTCTTTTCCCCACCCCTCGACTTTCTGCTACTTTGATGAACCTTCCCTCTGTGAAGCCCGAAGTCAATTAAAGGGCTAATGATAGCTATCAAAACGCCTGCCATTTGAAATAAATAAATATTCTACCCTTGCCTTTGAGTTGTCTTGGATCGTGTACGGTTCACTTGGAGAGAACAGAAAATCGAATAATTGAGAAAATGCATACCAGAATGTGACCCCTTCCGTCGGATATCATCAGTATTTTCCTGTTGCTGAACAACAAATCCAAGTTTTCGAGTATAGGCTAACAAGCGTAAATTGAACACAGTTGGCTTTGGTATCATATTTCCCTAATAAATACACTGGTCAAATACACTTATTCTTCAACGGCGAAATTTTGGCCTAGTTCGAATCAGAGGGTATTATCTGTCACCTTAACGTGTAAAAAT
>UZAE01014318.1:0-11632 GCA_900617975.1 Rodentolepis nana | reverse complement strand
ACTTTTTGCACCATTTGATACTTATACATCTGAATTCAATTCAAATTTAAAAATTCGAAATTTTGAAAATGCTTGGCCATTTTTCATTCCCTTTCTTTCCACTAACTACTTCAATGCCCTGGCAATTTCCTCATGGACTGTCAACTTCAAGAATATGAATTATTTTATTTATCTCATTCCCTGTGGCCGTTAATTAGGCAAGTCCTTGGTCGTAAATTTTAAGCGATCACTTTTGAACGAAGGAATCAGGCTCCATTTTCGGGGATACATTCGCTGAATAGCACAGCAGATAAATAATCGAAAATGGTTGCACAAAATAGAACTTTATTAATACTTTGGCTTTTTAAAAAGGCAATTAGTGGAGGCCTTATGCATTTACGTATTTTTACATGCTGTATGTTTAAATACATAAAATTTAAACAAGGTTAGCATTTTATTTTTTTCATTTAATTTTCCTTTTACCATTGCAGCTAAATGCTGATTTCACACGTAGATTTTAAACATTATAAAAACAGCCGCACTCGACACAACATGCTCCACATTTGTTGCGTACCACTGTATATTATTTGTCTCCAATGAAATATTTCACAGGAATTCTAAAACATTTAACTTATTTAAGGTACATTGCAGCCTTTTTATTTAATCAAATATTTAAAGTTAAATTTGAATCCATATTTACTTTAAAATAATAAAATTTTTGCATATTTTTTAAAATTTTATATTCCCTAAATAAAAAAAGGTTTTGACATTTTTGTTACTGCAGTGAATATATATTAGAGACTTATGCAATATTCTCATTTGTTTTTCTGTTGATAATAGGGTAAATGGTACATTTTTAAGTACGCGATTTTCGTGGAATGTCAATAAATAATAATTTATCCCTAACATAAATTCAGTATAATTCACATAATAGCCAGTAATGACTTGGAGATGCATAGCTTTAATCTAATAATTTGTGGAGTACACATTCCTAAAGTGGTTATGCTTAGCAGTTTAATTCTCCTTCGAACACTGCGAAACGCATGGCCGTGATGTTGCTCGTGTTACGGAGTAAATATAGTTACGAGGGTAGAGACAATCCAGCTAATCCATAATCAATAGTCACACACACACACACACGGGCGCAAACAACTCAACTAAACGTATTCCACGTCGGGAGCCAGTCCATTATAAGGGGATTTTGTCATGGAGATTGCTGTGAATAAGGCCAGTGTTATTCATGCAACAGTCCGAAACAAATCAATAGGAACCATAGGTGCCTTCGGGATTTTAACCTATTACCTTAAAGGCCAAATTATGCACAAATAAGTTTGTAAAATCAATCCAAATAATGTCAAATGTGAGTCTTTTATTCTTTATAAGTATTGATTTATCTTATGCTCCCGCAGTATTATGAACATCCTTGTTAGTTGCTTCCTTCTGCTTAGAGATTAGTTTTCAGCATTAATGATGTCTAATTTTTTGATTCTCATTAATGAATGTATGAACGCGTTCATATCTTGTTTGTCACAGACTTAAAAACCAGTTCTAATTTGCTTGTTATTAAACGAGATCACGTGGTCCAAATGTATCATTTTTTGCCAAAATTACAGCTGTAGGTTTAAGCTCCTATAAGTTGTAATTTATAGCTTGGCTTCCTTTAAGACAACTCTGTCCACTTTACCACTATTTAATTCAATTTTAATTCTCACGTATTTCAAAATTCTGCATCGCTGAAAGTCGCCGCTTTTCCATTTCAAATTGGCATTCATAAACTCTTTGAACGCAGATGATGACACATTTGTGCCTTTGATAACAATTTTGGACGTCTGGTAAAGCATTTTTAAACATATTGATGTTACTGCTTGAAAACAAAAACGATATATAATGCAAAATTCAGGAGTGTAATTTCTGCCTACGAGAAAATTTAGGAGAGCTGTTAAATCTTGTCAACAAAGTCCGATTTCGATAAAGAGGGAGAGACAGAGAGATTTTCAACAATGTGGTTAAGGAAAGCAGATTGGATGCTTCAAAAGTGAACTATTTCTGTGGGGTCAAAGTTACGATAAGCCTCATTTGCCTCTGAAGGAAATATGACTGGATACTTTAGAGGTAACGGTTTCAGTTATAACTTAGCTGTAAAGGCCTCTTGATGAGGGCAACAGATATTAATTCCTAAGGTCGGATCTTCGTATAATTCGACATAGCAGTATTCACATATTTCTTAAAAGAATTATAAATTTGTTTGTAAGCGAAAGATGGAGCACAAAAAATCGATAAGAAGGCAATTAAAAACGTTTTGCCTTCGAATTGAAAAATTACAAGCTGGTTAGTCACTTTCAAATTTATCAAGCTATTGAAATTTTTGACATTCATTGTGTCAAACGTCATTTAATCACCTTGATAAACTAAGCTTATAAGAAATTATAAGGTAAAAGGCTTGTTTATTATTGTTTATTAGCCAGAGTAGCTGCCGAATGTGGAATTTATCTGTACATAATACCAAGTGTTCAATTTTGATTCGCGTTTGGAAGAAGAGTGGTATTAGTGTATTTTTAAGTTTCAAATAGTTTCTATTTATTATTATGTTCCATAATAATTAAAAAAATATTTTTTTGTAGACGGTTTTATTTTAACAAAAAGTTTATACAAACTGGGAAAATGAATGCATTAAAACACGGAGACAATCATTTTTACCACATCTCTCTTTTAGACAAAAAAATTATATCATCAAGAAATTCCTAGCTTTGGTTCAGTAGGATAAGCACAGTCTAATTTCTCATGTTATAAATTTAAAGAAACATATGCTCAATATGATAGTACCTATCTATATCAAATAAATTTCCATAGATGATGCTGCTGACTAACAGATACGTCATTAGTAGGTGTGTATTGGTTTTTAAAGTGGAGAAATAAATAACCCGGGCGGAACGAAGAGGTGATTGAGGTACTGTTGTGGCCATTCGTGCACGCTTTGTCTTGCCTAGTCTTATTGGACGCTCTTGAAGGTCGAAGATATTGAGGGGGGAGGCAAGTAGCGCAGAAGCAGCAGCTGTTACTGGTTCAGGAGCAGGGAATAAGATAGGGGAAACATTTAAATAAAAGATCCCCAAAAATGTTCGGTGGCGGTAAGAACTCCTTCTTGGATATTGCTCAGAATTTACAGAGAACCATTTCGTCCTCCGGTGGTCATGAAAATCTAGCTGCGCCTACGGTATGCCTGTGTCTTTTGGTGCTTCTTATCGATTTTATTAATTATTGATTGAGTGAAGAAAAGTTACGAAACATGAATATTTATCCTTTAACAATTTCAAATACCCTTAATTGAGAAATTCCTTTTTTTTATTAATCAATTTACCTCTTCCATCTAAAAAAAGAATAAAATAAAAGAATTTTTGGAACTTGGAATCTTATTAAAAAAAATTGAACTGCCACCAATTAGCAAATATATGATAATTGAAATATTATGAAATATGAAATTATACATTATTATTCACATTTAATTTCTTATATATATTTCAACAATTTTGAATGGATTTTAAAAGCGACCAAACGTTTCGAAGGTAGCAGAGATTTTACTTAAAAGAAAAACCACTACGAACCATCTTATGCCATTACTTCACGCATTCCAGCTTTCTACATCGCATGATTACTTTCATTACGCTAATCATAATAAATCGAAGTCAAAAACGAATGCCGAGTGATAGACTTTTCTGCCGTAAGAAAATACGTTGTCCAGGGTGCACCACGTGGAGGTAAGTCTATCGGCAATCTCCGACATACCCGACTGGCCAAGAATCGAAGCCGTTGCTGAGTTTAGACTACGTACCGGACACGATTGCTTGGCAAAACACCTTCACAGATTGGGATTATACACTCAACCCACATGTCCTCTAAGTAACCTACAGGAGGAAATGGAGAAGACCCACCTGATTCGGTGTCCAGCCCTAAAGACAAGTACGGAAAGCTAAAGATACTGGGAAGCAAGAAGACAGCTAATGAATTGCTATTAATTTACTGCTATAAATGTACCCCCCCCCCTCTTGGGGGAAGCTGAAGTCAAAGATTAAGGGCTAATGATAAATATCATAAAGCCTGCCATTTGAAATAAATAAAAAACTTTCATTACGCTTATTTATCAATAATGTCTAGCAAAATAGCCCCCTTGTGGGACACGTAATCGTATGCACGCACGCCCGTACTGGGAAAAAATTATTGATTTTGGAGTTTTGAAAGTACATTCTCGTATTTTGAAATCAAAAGTCAAGAATAGGGGAAGCCATATTGTACAAAAATGTCTATCAAACTATGAAAAAAGAGTATTAATATTATATAAGTTCTTATTGATTTAACATATATCGATTTGTATTTGAATCAACTTATGCAGTTTGGAAACAACGAAAGATGATGAAATTATAGTTGTAACTAATGCAAAGGATTATACTCATATTTAAAATAATTATTTTTAATGCTTTTCAAAACATCGTGCAAAGCAAGACTAATTACCTCGTAACTCACCATAATTTTGTAGAATAATTTAATACAAACAGAAGTTCTTATCGACAAAAAAACATAAGTACGCCTAAAATTTGTTACTCGAGTCTTAATCATCTCAATTTATTGTATTACCAGAAACTAGGCACTTTGTAATTTTTTTTCAAAATTTTAGTCTAGCAATTTGAAGATTACAAAACTGCCGGAGAAACTGCTGTTGAGAATCTTCAGCTTTCTAACGCATCGAGAACTCTGTACCATTGCAAGAGTATCAAAACAATGGCGACGACTAGCCTACGATGAATCGCAGTGGTCGTGGCTAAACCTTCGACCAGAACATGGCGGACTTTCGGTAGGAAACAGTGCCTATATTACTGCAAATCAGTATAATTACAGTTTGGGTAGAAGGTAGACTAAAGATGTTCTTACATTTTTGAAGGAACCAGAATGCTATTTTGCATTCTAAGCGTCAATTGCACTAACCTTCTAACTAACCAGAATTCACTAATGGCGCCGAAAGTCAACTTTAATAAATATGCCCTGAAAATAGTCACCCACAAACGCCGAATAAATGTTATTCAGTTGAAATATTCGCTTTAGAGGAATGTAAGTGAATTAAGACTATCAGATCCTCTCTTGGTCTGAATCTGTTGGATGATCGACCGCTGAATTGGAGAGGCCCTACACGTGCTTACTATTGGATATCATTCCTCCTAAAACGTTTGTTATTTAAGACAGACTTTACTTGTGAAATGGTAGTAAAATTAGTTTGTTTATGCGATAATGAATGCTTGAATAAAGGTGTAATTTGAATATTAAAATCTTAAATTCTTCAAAGCATTCAGAATCATGTCAAGTTGAAGGGACAAGGAAATTAAATTATTAAGCACTTTTATGTGTGATTCAATTTTGAAATATCAAAAAAGCGGGTATTATTTAATCTTGCATTTAAAAAATTTTATTCTACATTATCACTCTTACTAAAGTATGAATTGTATGGTTGTAATTTGGCTTCTAACAACTGCAATTCATGACTGCGCATTACCGTCAGCACCCAACTGCATCTGTGTTGGTGCAGCTGTTACTGCCATCGATCGATACTGTTGTCGATGCGCACGCTCGTTACCAGTAGCAACACGTAATCTCTGCGTGGAAGTGAAAATCAGCGGCTTTTATAAATGGACACTAAGAGCCAATTGCTTGCTGACAAAAGCAATTCTATTTCATTTTTAAAATGCCAATTGGATCTGAAAGTAATTTCCCACACATTTTCCTCGAGATTTTTAATAACAAATTATTACAACTCACAAAATTAAATGCTCATTTAGAAGAGTTTAAGGTAGAGAGATGGAAAATAGACCAAATAGTGGCTAAAATGGAAAATGTAAATAAAAGAAGTTAACACTTCAAAATCTTCTAAATCTTTGCTCATATGTTCGTCTACGTGGAACCTATTTTAACTTAAAACGTAGGTATATGCAATCAATATTCAATTCCGGACCGATCATTTATGCTTTAAAAAATTAAAAATCCAGTGAAAGCTTTTGCATCACGCACATTATTTCTCAAATATTTCAGGTTCCAACAGTAGAAGACTTTCTTAATCTCGTTAATCAACGTTCCGGAGAGGGCTTGCGCTACTTGGAGCTCAACAGTGACTTAATTACTATTCCAGTTCTGGAGGAATTAGGAAACAAATGCACCAATCTGCGCTATCTCACACTGGATTTCAGCAATGCAATGCAGCTGCATGATTTCAATGACCTGATGGCTTTTCCGGGTCTTCTCACCTACCTCTGCATCTGTCTCAGTGATGTCATCTTCATGGAAGGACTTATGAGGAAAATTTATCCCTGTCTCTCATCCCTCGAAGTGCTCCATCTCATTGGTATTTATTCAATCACCTTTTAAGTGGATTATATGAAATTTAATACTGTTTCAAAATCTTGATATCGATTCTCGACTAATTAGTTAAATTCTAAGTATTCTTTGGTTATCTTTCTAGTGAAAGCTAGTAAGAATAATTTCAATAAGGTGGGGGAGGGGGGGATTTAATTAAATCTAAGTTTATTTCCACACTTATGATCTAAATAGTACAACCAAGATCAGTATAAAACTTGCTTTTTTTCTTTCGCTTTTAAGGTACATTCGAACGAGCGGCGGAAGAAGAGGAAGAAATTTTCGAGGTCAGTTCATCCAATACTGCCTTTTCGATTGGCTCTAGATTAGGTGACTTTTAATTAGGACCAAAAGTACACTCCTAAAATGGCGCTAAGGGATCTGTTCGTGCTTAGGCTTTATTTAACCCTAAGCACTGATTAGAAAAAATTAATTTTCAACAGTTACGCTATTTTCTTAAATTGTATTCAGTAGGGTTACCATTATAAAAATTTGATTAATTGATTAATTACTTGTTATTGTATCTACCTGCTAAATGAGAGTTAACATGCTGAAACATTGCACATAATCAAAACCAATTTTGTATAGAAACAGTATTTAGTAATCTGAAGAAATTTGGCATAAATAAAATATTTAATCTTGAATTCATTAATTAAAAAATATACCTCATTTTTAAATTGCAAATATGTCCTTAGCAAGCACCCTTGCGCTTTATTGGACAAAAATTTCCTTTAAAACTAACTTGATAAGCGAAATTTCGCTAATTTCAAAATTATTTTTTAAGGCAAACATTAGAAATACTAATTCCTTTCTAGGTGGTCAACATCAGTAAAATTCGTGCCCATACTCCAAATTTACGGGTGATTAACCTCTATGGCATTAGTTTTGTGGATGACAGCCACGTCGAACTTCTGGCGACCAATTGCCTTCAGCTGGAATGCATCGCCCTTAATTACTGTCTCAATGTTAGAGGGGCTGCCTTTCCACTCATCATTAACAACTGCAAGAAACTCAAGACCCTTCTTCTTTGCCACTGTGGTAAGCCTCTTCGAAAGGGATTCTATGCCGGGTGGATTATCCACCGAATGTGATCGTAACTTGCTTCCACATTTAAGAGATCAATTTCATTCTTATCCATCATAGAGTACTACGGATTCTTAAACCACTAATTTGATTTCCATGTTAAAAGCACACCAAGATAGTGGTGAACATGCCATTCTTTCATTGCTTAGGTCACATAATTGGAACCAGTTTGTGCATATTTAGTTACAAAAATTGTCATATGTACAGGTAAATGATAGGCAAATAATGGAGAGTTCGTAAAAGAGGACTTTTCTAAAGTGTCAAGATATTTGTGCTCTACCGTTGTGATTCATCCAACCACTAAATATCACTGTGTTAAAGATGACTCAGACACAAAGAGATGTGATAGTTGCTCCATCAATACTTTGTCAGCTATACAAAGACAATATTTACGTAAATACAAGGCTTATTCGCCTTTTCAAAGCGATGCCTTTTTAATAACATTTTTTTCGAAATAACTAACATCCTAATAGGAATGATATTTATTTATTTATTTCAAATGGCAGGCTTTATGATATTTATCATTAGCCCTTAATCTTTGACTTCAGCTTCCCCCAAGAGGGGGGGGGGGTACATTTATAGCAGTTAATTAATAGCAGTTCATTAGCAGTCTTCTTGCTTCCCAGTATCTTTGGCTTTCCGTCCTTGTCTTTAGAGCTGGACACCGAATCAGGTGGGTCTTCTCCATTTCCTCCTGTAGGTTACATAGAGGGCATGTGGGTTGAGTGTAGTACTCCCGATCTGTGAAGGTGTTTTGCCAAGCAATCGTGTCCGGTACGTAGTCTAAACTCAGCAACGGCTTCGATTCTTGGCCAGTCGGGTATGTCGGAGAGTGCCACTGTCCACTGTTTCTCCTTTGTTCGAGCTTTGAGTTCGTTGTACCTTGAGGTCTGGAATTCTCTCCTGATTAAGGCCTTCATTGTGTGGAAAGACATGGGCCGGTCCATGCATTGCAAAATTGTTGTCCCCTTCTTAGCAAGTGTGTCAGCAATCTCATTGCCTTTAAGCCCACAGTGACCAGGAATCCATTGCAGGACCACTGTTTTGTTTTTTTTCTCTCAGCATTCATAGAGTTTTCCACATTCCTTTATCTCAGCTGTTTTGGATCTCTGTTTCCACATTAGTTTATTGCTGACTGTGAGTCCGAAAGTATCACGCTCTCTGTTTCCAATTGAGTTTATTGTTGCCTGTGAGTATCTCTGCTTCCAATAGAGTCTATTGCTGACTGTAAGTTCGAAATCTACTTCCAATTGAGTTTATTGCTGACTGTGAGTTCGAAAGTATAATTGAGTTTACCTGACTGTGAGTCCCAAAGTATCACCGCTTTGGTGAATTTAGCTTTTGGGTGTCTCTCTGTTTCCAATAGAGTCTATTGCTAAAATACTGCTTTGGTGAATTTCGTATCGAGGCATCATAATTATATACCGCTTTTGCTGACTAGTCCAGAAGTATCACCGCTTTGGTGAATTTCGTATCCAGGCAACATTATTGGCATAGTGCTATCCTAATGGCCTCTATTTCTCCTTCCAAAGCGGATCTATTATGTCCCGCTGCTGCGTAGAAAGAGCGCGGACCTATTATGTCCCGCTGCTGCGTAGAAAGAGAAGAAGATGTGCTCTCCTGCTGGCCTCTATTTCTCCTTCAAAAGCGGATCTATTATGTCCGTGCTCTCCTGATGGTCTCTCTTTCTCCTTCAAAAGCGGATCTATTGTGTCCCGCTTCCTCTATTTCTCCTTCAAAAGCGTGGCTTCTATTTCTCCTTCGAAAGCGGATCTATTGTGTCCCACTGTCTATTTCTCCTTCAAAAGCGGATCTATTATGTCCCGCTGTCCAAAGCGGATCTATTATGTCCCGCTGCTGCGTAGAAAGAGCAGCGATTCTTAGGCCCCGCTGCTGCGTAGAAAGAGAAGAGTTCAGAGTAGATCTGCTGCTGCGTAGAAAGAGAAGAATTCAGAAAAGACACCTGCACCAATGACTGGCCTCTATTTCTCCTTCAAAAGCGGATCTATTATGTCCGTGCTCTCCTGATGGTCTCTCTTTCTCCTTCAAAAGCGGATCTATTGTGTCCCGCTTCCTCTATTTCTCCTTCAAAAGCGTGGCTTCTATTTCTCCTTCGAAAGCGGATCTATTGTGTCCCACTGTCTATTTCTCCTTCAAAAGCGGATCTATTATGTCCCGCTGCAGGAATGATATACTCGCCCTAATTTAGAAAAAAGGATACCCTATTCGAACCGGGCATCTATCAATGAGTAAATACACATTTTTCAACAAGAGACGGAAGTTCCCAATTTTCACGATGTATTTTTGATGACCCCCCCCCCACCCCCACCCACTCAATCTGCTTCAGAAATTCAATATCACGAATATCGAAAATGCCATGTCCAGCCATCAATCTTTCTAATTGCGGTTTAATTTGGCATGACTCTGGTGTCAAGGATTATGAAAAGCCTGCTTAAATTCGGTGATGGACCTAATTTTGTCTACTAGTAAGCTGAAGTTGGTTGAAAGATTGTATAAGCCCCACGTCTAGCAAAAGTTGCCTCTCCACTCTCCTGAATCACAAGCACGTAAACTTTACCAAATGGAAGATCGAGTTGAAAGCTCAACGTGGGCATTAATTAGATCATATGAATTAATTATCGTTCATAGTGAGGTTGTGGGGGGGGGGGCGATGAGTAGATAGTCATTTTTTCACCACTTGAAGTTCTTATTCATCTTGGTCAGCATGGCTTTTATATAACTTATAAGCTCTACACTCTTTCATATATACTAACATATGATCTGCTTTAATAATGATCAATTTCGCCGTCTCTACTAGGAATATCTTAATAGAGAACACACTTGTATAGTTTCCCACGTCACCATACTATGAGTAGAAATGCGAAATGATATGGATAAGTAAATATATTCAGGTGGAAATTAGATCAAAAAAATACTACATTCTGAGTTAAGGGAGTGGGGGATAAATATTGATAAATGGAAGATATTTACGTACTATGAGTATGGAAATATCGTTTTAAGAGGAACAGAAATTTAGTTGAAAGCTAATCTGCAAAGAGCTGATTTAAAGTTCGTGCATTTTCACAGGTTGATGAATTTGAATAGAATTTAAAGAAGAATCTTTTCCACTGTTTGTAAATGTCTTGATAAATGTGGTACTTTTTCGCATTTAGTTTGGAATTAATTGAATTACCATATTTATTGGGACGTATTGAATCGTGCAACACTTGAGCGTAAGTCTGAATAGTTGTTATTCCATCTGTAGTTACATTCTCAACAAGTTCTGCCGGCAAACGATCTTTAATTTGAGCAATGTGGATATAAATCTCTAGAAAGGCTACCCAGCCTATAAAGACTATTTTCTTTGTCATCTTTTGATCCTCGATTGTCTGTGTGGAGGCAAAATGTCCTGCAACTATACCTAATTGTTGTTCTTGTTGTTCAAGAAGAAACAAATTCAGATAAGCGCTTGAATACTCCAAAAGACAGCTACCCATGAATTCTTCATTAATAACAATTGAACTGCTTGAGTTCTTCCTGAATGCACAAAGATTTGTGGGGATAGAGTTACCTTCATTACTTTCTTGAAGAGATCCTTTAATGAAATAGAAATAACAAAATAGTACTTATATTATTAATAAGTAGTACTCAGAGACAATGGCTTTACCTCTGCTGAGAAATTCGTTCTTGACTATTTCATTAACATCGTTTTCGATGCCCTGATAGATAAGTTCATACTGAGTCCACTTATCGACCATTCTGAGAACAATTTCCTTCATTTTTAATGAAGGCGCAATACGTGAATTATTAAGTCATAAATGTAATTTTTAACATGTAGATAGAGGTGAATAAGCAAAATGCGTACAAATGAGTGCTCAAATGCTTTGTAGCGGATTTCTACTCTAGTAAAGCCTGACTGACTCAGAAATCTCTGTGGCAGACCCTCCAACATCTGGCTAAACTCCCAAAACTAGCTAAGCTATGAAGGAAACAGAAGTACAGCTCGGAACACATTTACTCAGTATCTTGTGCGCAAAGTGTACACGCAGGGAGCTTAATCGTGATCAGGATGGCGGATTAGGGTAAACAAACAGAGGCTAATGATTGGCCCACTATTTGTACGTTGCAGCACACAGGGTTGTACGGCCGCACCTCCCAATCCTGGCGCGCAGGCATG
>UZAE01014317.1:0-15208 GCA_900617975.1 Rodentolepis nana | reverse complement strand
CAATAAAAACGGCAATGACTTAGTTGCCAACCCAATAATTTCTTCTGATCTGTTAGGAACTCGACTTAACCCTTCAGAATTTTGCTTTCTGTTTTTCATTTTCCAGGAAAAGGGGTTACTAAATTCAACTTGTGATAGACCATTTTTATCATCCTTCAACGCTGAAAGCACGTTGGCAGGTAGATATCGCACTTGAACGAGTAATGGGCGATATGTAAATAACTTATAGCAATTGCCAATTCAAATTAAAAATATGGTTCATTAAATGTATAATATACCAGCATTGCAATCATCGCCATGTTTTAGATTAATTTCCCTAATTCATTAACCTTTTTTAGTTTTGAGTTTTAATGAATGGAAAAAGAGGGGCATTGAGCAGGAGGAGGTGGTGGTGGTGGAGGAGGAGGAGAAGGGAATAAGGTATCAGCCCACTTCCTTCCTTTAATGGTGCTTCAAAAAGGAGCGCATTAACTCACTCTCTCTCTCTCTCTCGCTCTGAGAATACCATTAACAGGTTGATTAGCTTTTCAGATTTGATGTTTTTTTCTATCTCCCGCGCGCCCTCTCTCACTCTCTCTCTCTCTCTGTAACTCCTGCGTCCGGAGTGAGCACAAAGGAGTAGGAGGGTGTCGGTTCTCCTCATTCACCACCCCCTCTTCTACTACTAGTCCATATAATTAGAGTTTTGTTTCGCCGCATACTCTTTGACGCCGTGGCGAGCGTGCGATACAAAGCGCTGGCATGTGCGTATGTGCCACCGCGTTCCCTATCTCTCTCTCTCCCCCTCCCTCCCTCCCTGCCTCCCTCCCACCCTCCCTTTGGGTCAGAGAAAGAGGAAGAGACTGAGGGAGAGAGCGAGAGCGGGAAAGAGAGGGCTTTGATCTCTCTGTACTCCTCACGCATGGGTACCCAAACTCCTGACTTCCACTGCAAGGAAAAAGACTGGACGACAACAATAAAAGGAGGTGGGAGTAGGGTGGACAGAGAGAAGTGGGATTGTGTCGCGAGAATGCTGCAGATGATTTTGTAAACACACACACACACACCAGGACGCGAGGTAGTCGGAAAAAACAAAGTCATAAAACACCCTTCTAGAAGAGACCCGGTACCGGCCGTTGTCGAAACATCAAACGAATTATTCCAGCCCACTCCCTCTATCTTTCGGCGTGTTTTTGAGTGTCTCGTCTACCCCCTAACTATATCTTATTTGTCTTGGCTGTACGTCTCGTACGCGTTTGTGCACTCTTGTCTCTCTCTCTCTCTTTTTACTAGACACACCATAATTACTTAATCACATTCTATTTTCTAAGTTCCAACAAGGTAACAACAGGCCAACATAGTTTGCATGAATGAACAATGCAGATACAAATTACCATTGGGGGGGGGGGGTATACAATTGGCTGAGACCGCGACGTTGTTGTGAGAAAGGAAATTTACGACTGTAGGGACTTTAACGACAACCACTAACAGTTATGAATTCTTGTGAATGAATTTTGTGGACAAAAACTCCTAGCAATTGCCTATTACATGCAATCAAACGGAAAACGTACCTTTGAAAAGAAAATGACCAAATATTTATATCAAATGGCAGGGGTTTTGATAGTTATCAATGGCCCTTTAGTTGACTTCAAGCTTCACAGAGGGGAAGGAACATCAAAGTAAAAAATGTCGAGAGGAGGAGGGGAGGGGGAACAGAAGAGTGTTTCAGAGACAAATACAAAGGTAGAAAAAAGGTGAGTAGAGGACTGTGGAAGTAGTCGGATATGGAATATAGTGGGGGGGGGGGGGTCATGGTAGTTTGAAGTTAGAAGTCAACTGCCAGTTAATAGACTTTTTTGCCGTATGAGTATACGTTGCGCAGGGTGCACCACGAGGAGGTAAGTCTATCGCACACCCCATGACCAAATATTAGTATGAGACCTGTTATAAAGACCTGTTCGCGTTTCATTACTCCATTGAATAAAGATAAGTATCAACAAGCTAAAGTTTAGTTACTACAATGAAGTTGTTAAGTTAGTAATTTCGAAAATTGATTCAAGTACTATGATTGAAGTATGTGCACAAATTAGAAGTAAGAATTTTTAAAAGTGCACGTTATGGTGCTACGGTGTCAATGCTTGATCACAAATTCGCAGTGTTCTGAGCTGTACAAATATTCTATAGAACCAACTAAAAATACTGCGGACAGAGGGTATCCGGAAACCCAGTGATCAAACCACATAACTGTGTTTTTGAAAAAACTTGGGAATTAAGATGCGCTCTATACTCTCCTCAGAGAAAGACTTCTTTTTCGAGTTCAATTCCACAGCCCTAATGAAAGTAAAAATAATTATCAGAACTTTTTCGAACTCAATTTCTAACTTAAATATAATAAATAAATTGAATAAAAAATGATATATAACGATTGGTTTAAAAGGAACCATTTAAACAGAACGATTGGCCTATTTAAAATAATGAAAAAATCCCTCTCAGATACTAGAGAGCTCCTTGTAAAACTTTTTTAATGAGCTAATTTCAATTAGTAACTGCCTTTAAAGGCTGTAGAGTGGATAATTCAGAAACAAAGTCTTATATTCACTCTTTTTTTACTTCGTATCTAAAAAAATAAATGATCCCATTCGTATGAAATGCTTGGATTCAAAAGACTGGGGCCAATTCTTTCTACAAAGCTACAAGGTTATCAGTTGTCAGAAGCCAACGTAGGGAAACAGGTAAGCATTTTTTATACTTAAAAAATACTTTAAATGCCCACAATAGTAGCTTTCCTATTCGCATACATCTCAGGGTTGATTTCATTGTTCCGCTAAATTCTTACTCATATCACCAATTTTTCACATGAACCTCCTTGATTTAAAGTTACTTTCCTTAATTACCATCGAAGAGTCTCGCTGAGATAAGGGCGGTAGGTTTTACCCCGTCTCCCTCTATCTCTCCGGCTCTAATCACCTACACATCAAATTGGGATTGAAGATAATCGGTACCTGACTCACAAATCAGTGGAATTATAATTCTTTATTAAATTTGTATCCGCTTATGCAGCTGTTGAATCCACCATTTGTTCCAATTAATCAGAGAACCGCTTATCTTAACTCACCGAGGGAATTTTGACAGAAAGTGAAGAAAAGAATGAGTATTTTTTTGTAGGCCCTACTAGAGAGAAACACCATCGTTTCAGGGTACTTAGAGGGGAGGCCAGTCAACTTCAATGGGGCTCCCTTGTCTACTTTTTCTTGGGTCAAATTAAAAAAGAAAGAAATCTAAGCTAGATAATGGAGTCCTTAATCACCCAATTAGTACCGTACTTTGTGGAATAAGGTTCCAAATGGAGATTTGAAAATAGATAAATAGAGAAAAATTGCAGAATCTAATTAAACGCGTTTTCAGATATATATTATCGATTTTAACTATATTAAAACAAAAAATCAGATTAGCCTTGTAACAACCAAAGCCAGGGTTTTGTTTGATTAGACGAATAAGGAAGTGAGACCGATTAAACATGATAAACTTGAAATCCGCGTCATTCAATAAAAAAACAGTATAGAGTAACTGGCGTACTTCAAGAGAATACAATTGAGTGAAAAATTGCACATTCTTCAATGTGCACCATAATCCTCGGTCTTACTGGAAGTCATGACTAGACTCGATCTAGCGGTCGAAGAAGCACTTGGTTCAACCGTGATACCTTGCCTTATATAGCCAAAATGTCCATCCCTGTCACTAAAGTCTTAAATCTCCGTCTCAAAGAACTCATGAGAAAGATTTATTTATTTCAAATGGAAGGTGTTTTGATCGTTATCAATAGCCCTTTAGCTGATTTCAGGCTTCACGAGAGGAGGAGGAACATCAAACTGACAATAAGTGGAGAGGTGGGACAGAATAATGATTCACAGGTGTAAAATAGACAGACAGACACAAAGGCTCAGAAAAGGTAAGATGAGTACTGTGAAGTGGTGGAATATGACATACAGTAGGGTAACGGTAGTTTGAAGTGAGAAGTCAACTGCCGATTAATAGAATTTTTTCCCATATGAGTATACGTTGCCCAGAGTGCACCACGTGGAGGTAAGTCTATCGCACATGAGTTAGATTGAATTACTAATCTATGGAAGCCAATATTCTTGAGCTTTCTACCGGATCATTGTTCCCCGAATTAAATGTTTAAGAAAAATTCTTTCCTGTCCGTAAGGTCTTGTAAATGACAGAGCGCCATCCTCATCATTGACATCAGGTTCCAATCGAGCCTCTTCAATAAACCTATTTTGAAAGCAGGGATTTCTGAGTTGTCTACCCTACTTTCAGAATAACTTTATTTAAACTGTCTACATATGCGTGGGTGGTATAAATAAGGGAAAGGTTTGTTTTACAAAGACAACTTTCTCCTAGTTACTGACAGTAAAAGCGTGCTGTCAAATGCACTCGCATTAAAAATGCTGCACTATAATGAATTACTTCAAAGTGACTTTTTGAGCTAGAGTGAGGGAAGGGAGAGACTAAGCTTCATAGCTTAGTTACTTATTCTGGAAAACAAAGTGCTTGCGAGAGACGCAAGAGTGCGAAAGACCGCCGGGAACACAAAAACATAGTTAGGTGGCGTGTTTTTGAGAGCGTTAAAAGTGTGGAGCGTGAGCACACACGCAGAGCTAAATCGTGTAAACACGAGACGACTTTGTTCCCCTAACTCCCCTCCCCCCCCACCCCCACTTTGATGTCCGAGTTTTTTTTGCCGCCCGCCAGATTATCTGCTGTCAACTCCGTTCCGTTCCTTTCCTACCTCCTCCCNCCCCCCCCCCCCCCCCCCCCCAGATGGTCTTTTCACCTCCCTTCCTCCACCTTCTCCTTCATCTCCCTCTTTCATGCCCCAATGGCGTTGCGACGACTACTGCAAAATACTTCAAAGTGTCTGGATTTCGCCATACGCGTTGGCCCTCCTCATTTTTTTTACCATAACACCCCACTTTCGAATCAGCATCATGATGCTGGGCGTAGAGTGAGTTGAAATAAATTCTCAAAGGAAGCCTTTTTCCACCAAGAAGATTACAAGGAGAATCGGTAATGAGATGAGCGTAAAAGTAAGAAGTCCAAGTGGCTAGACGCAGAGGGTAAAAAATTGGAAGGGAAGGAACATTTGGAAATCAGCGGTTTAGCGTCTTTTGCTCTGCTTAAAACAAATTTTACACTTCGTGGAGCAGGAATTTTGCTCGCGAAACTTGCTTTTTAAGGTTGCTCAGAAATCTTTTAAAAACTTTCGGAAAATGGTTTAACTAAAATATACTTGTTTCCCAATAACCGTATGAATGATTCGAAAACTATGATTTTATTGAAAAATGATTCTTCAATTTTATCATTTCTGGACTTTCCATGAAAGAAAATTACTTAGATTTCAATTCAAATTTTCATCAGAGGTTTCCTTGGCGGCTGTGCACAAATAGATCCACTTTCAAGATAAAAATATATGGTTTGTATTATTTTTCCGTCACGGCACTACTACAAAGTTGTTATCTATATTCAACTTCCACAATTATCCTAATTGGTACGCTAAATCAAAGTACCATATACGCTAATTGAGTACTAAGCTACATGTCCGCGCCTTTTAAAACCAGACAGCCAACTTCGGAGAGAGTTTTTCCCCAAAACCAAATTTAAAAATAATATGGAAAGAAGGAAATCGTTTCGAGCTGAGAAGAGGCTCAAACGGTAGATCCAACCTCCTTATCTGCTAGGAAAAATTCCAATTGAGCGTATAGTTATGGAAGCGGTTAACCAACGAAAATTGTTTATTATAGAGCTGTTCCAGAGTACCTTCTCCTTAAGCTAGACAGTTGCTTATTTTTAATTATTACCTTGGTAAAGTTGGGTTGTATACCAAGAGCAACTACTAGAGTCTATCGAAACAAGCACATTTCCACCTTGAGTGTATACTATTTAAGCTTAACCGAACTGTGTGCGTGCGTATTCGAACATAAGTGAAATATATTATTATCAAAAAACTAATCTTCACTCATTTTTCCCTCGCATTATTCGCAGTTTGGAAATCAAAGGAACTGATGCTACCGACGGCGGGCGAGCTGTATCTCTTTCTTTGTTTTGTGAACACCGGACATGACTCAGACTCTCAAATTGGTGACAGTACAAATGCAAATACACAGGGCAAAAAGTTGAGGTGAGTATACGTATTTGGCAATACGTATGAGGCATTGAAAAAGGGACCCTCATTTTCATGCACAAAATTGAAGGGAGTCCCTAGACCTGTTTGCCGGCAAACACGATGTTAGTGGACTGATCAATCAGCAGGCTAAACGAATTTTTTCTGGAGAAAAGATCAACCGGTTCTTTTTAATTATCATGTTATGCACTATTTTCAGTTTCACCACAGAAAAAAGCATCGTTTTTATTTTACAACTAAAACTGACACTTTCTTCAATGTATTGGATCGAATAGCTAAGGTTTGGCGAATACTTTCCCGACAACAGTGGTTGAATTGCTGACTCGTGAGGATAAGTGAAGAAAAATGTGATCAATAGCAGTATATGCCAAATGAGTTTCATTTATTTACCAATCCGTTTACAGAATTCGATTATTACGTTTACTCTAAAATTTTACCATCGTGGCCTTGAGAACTCGCTATCAAACTACAAGAAATTTCTTTTGACTTTCAATATTTTGTAGTAAATCTTTTTATTCAATGATCATGGGGTATGAGATAGACTTACCTTCACGTGGTGAATCCTGGGCAACGTATACTCATACGGCAAACAAGTTCATAAACCGGCAGTTGATTTCTGACTTCAAACTACCATGACCCCATTGTATGTCATACTCGACCACTTTCACAGTACTCACCTCACCTTATCTTTTTCTCTACCTTTGTGTCTGTCTCTTTTACATTTGTGAATCACTCTTCTGTTCCCCATCTCGAATTTTCTCACTTTGATGTTCCTCCTCCCCTCTGTGAAGCCCGAAGTCAGCTAAAGGGCTAATGATAACTACCAAAACGCCTGCCATTTGAAATAAATAAATTTAATGTTCGTGTATGGACTCACGGACTGGACAACGGGAAGCCATATTTCCATTTTCTGAAACATTGGAGGGAGAGAGCTCTGTTAGTACCTCTAATTACATCTTCTGCATTTAGATTTTCTTTTCACCCTTCGGTATTTAGTTCTTCTGGAGGTTCTATTCGCCGAAACAATTCCGCTCTATTCGGTAAACTTAATTGTATTCGAGCTATGATACAAAATATCTTACCTGAAACTACCCATTTATTACTCATCTCTATTTAATTTTAAAGCTTAAGGAATGGCTTTAATTTTATGATTAAAATTTGACTATCTGATTTTCATCCAAATTAGGAGGAATAAAACAAAATGTTTTAGTACCAATTGAACTAGTACCATCTATATGCCAAAAGTTCAGAAAATATGCTCGATCTCTTGAAAGTAGGATTGAAGGTGGTATCGGAAACCTCTATTTCTCGATTATCAATAATTCAAATGCATTTCAAGTACAGTGAACGTAACTAATGAGGAAACTAGAGTATGTAAGGGTTCGAGGTTACATAAGGTCTTTCAACTTTATTGTTAATCAACAAAGAGAACTCATTAAAATTTCTATCCCCCCCCCCCCACTTACCAACTATAGCCATCATTTTGGCATAATTTTGTTATAAGCAATAACTTCCAGATGCGATCAGAAAATGCAAAAAGGCGGAAAGGTGACTTTATGATCATTTTTTTCATTCCACAGCCATCACTTCACTACCTGGTAAATGACTTTCTAAAAGCAGTAGCCGCGGATAATGACAAGTGTGGCACAATCCTCAGAGGGAGGGAGAGAGAGAGAGTCCTTTTAGCTGAAATTGATACTTTTGAAATAAACAGTGATAGAGGGAGCGGCTTCGGATAATTAGATAGTGTCAAGTAGGCTTCTTCTTCCTCCTCCTAATGGATGCATCTTTCATTAGTGCCTTATCTATTATTTTAGAGTTTAAGTGGTAATTCGGGGGGGGGGGGGGGGGGGGAGTGGGGACTGGGGACTGGGGGGTGGTGAGATAACTCCTACCTATTTCTCCACTCATTCAATAAATCATTTTATCTAATTCTCTGTCATAATTCAACAAAGATGGTCCTCTCTATTGACAACCAGTCAAACTCTTCGATATGTGAATCCAACGCTCATAATTGAAAGCTGCTTTTTTTCTCAACTTGTAAATTGCCGGGCCGATATAACAGCACGCCAATTGATGGCAGTTAAAAAATACACGTGAACAAAGGCATTAATGAAAGTAAGCAAATGCAGTAGAATTTTGCAGGTACAAAAATTTGATTTGAAATGGTAATGCACATAGTGGAAGACATTGTTTTGATGGTTTGAGAAACCAAAAAATGGTAAATGAGAAATGGTGCTTTCACGTCTTTCCAAATATTTATTTATTTATATCAAATGGCAGTCGTTTTGATAATTATCATTAGCCCCTTAGCTGACTTCGGGCTTCACAGAGAGGGGGGGGGGGGAACATCACAATGGGAAAAATTCGAGATGGGGAACAGAAGAGTGATATACAGATGTAAAAGAGGTAAGGTGAGTACTATGGAAGTGGTCGAATATGGCATACAGTGGGGTCATGATAGTTTGAAGTGAGAAGTCAACTGCCGGTTAATAGACTTGTTTGCCGTATGAGTATACGTTGCCCAGGGTGCACCACATGGAGGTAAGTCTATCGCACACCCCATCTTCCTAAATATTGTAAAGCCAAATTATGGTTGGGAAATCCTCTCTTCTTAAGAACATGATATTTTGTAATCGAATTCTTTGGTTGTGCGTAAATAATATTCTATGATTAATATTTTTGACAGTTTCTAATAAGTACATTATTTCCTTTAAGATCTATGAAGGTCAAACCCATTAGTTCAGGTACTGTAAAACTCAACTTATTAAATCACAAATTGGAACAACCTCATGAATTTGGAGCTCCGAAAATCGTACAGTTACTAACGCTGATTATGATGCTTCTGGCTTGTTACTAATATCAATACTTCTAAAACCCATTAAAAAGAGGCATATTACCGAAATGATTAATAGACTATAATGGTAATTAAAGTTCCGATTTGTAAATACCATTTATGTACTTTTTCAAACCCTCCCCCCCCCCTCCTCGACAGTCAAGCAACCACTTTGAGTTGTTCTATTATGCTAGAAGAAAAACCGTTTCAATGTGTATTTGAAGCCTCCTAATGGTTACTTTTTGTGAAGTAAAATGTGCCCCTAACTCTTAATTAATTAACCGATTAATAATTAGGCACTTTAAATACGATATAAGTTTACTGACTGTTGCATTCTATTTCTGTAACATTCCAATTGCACCTTATCTACCAATGTACTCTGAACGCCCTCATTCGGGTTGACTAATCTTAATCTCAAAATATCCACTATGAAGGGGTCATCTATTTTATCTTAAGAATGTGAAGTGACGAAATGACCTAGAAAAAGAACTGCAAGAAATTCAAATGAAGAAATAATGGTAGAATAATTGTCAAAATAATTACTACTGTGTATCCTATTCATAAATATTGACTTATAGCCATGAAACAAAGTTTAATACGTTTAATTATCAAAGCATCATGGTTTGACATTAATGCAAAGGGGGTAATTAAATTAAGACACTGGCTAAAATTGAAACTAAACAGTGTGTGTTTTTTCGCCTCAAAGAGTGGAGATAAATGATATTAGCACTTCTACCCTCATCGTCATTATTATTAACACGGAGTAAATAGGAGACGCCGCATCTCCACAAGAAGGATAATTAGAGCATGCCAGTAGGGTGTGGTATTTGAAAGGGGGCTGTTAAAAGCCCTCTCTCATCAATTTGCCTCTTTTGTTTATCAGAAATCTCCTTCGCCATTATTATTAATTTTGTTTTTTCCAAAATCCTATTTTCCATTGCGAATTTTTTGTGTATAAGTAAAATATTGCTGCCTGGGAAACAATGATATAGCAATTTCTGTTCCTAATTGAATAAACAACAAATGTCCTTTAAATTTATCACCTCATTTTACACTCCTCCTTAGGCAATCTCAGAAGTATTACTTCAATGCATCGAATACTAACGGATCACCTCAGTGGAATATAGTAGACATTTTATCAACTTCGGAAGTGTCTTTCAAATTATGAAATACTGATTTTATCCTAATACTCTACGTGCAAATTAAATACATTGGAAAGTTTGTTTTAGTTTCCTACCTAAATAGTCCATTAAATCGATAAAATATGCATTATTTTCCTCATTTTGAAAAGCTAAATAACGCACATCTTCCACGAGTTCCGAAAGTTAAAATTTAACTGAGAAGAGATAAATCGATTGAGGTCAACCCACACATCGCTTAATCAAAATGTTTCGGACAGGTACAAATTTAGCAATTTTGATGACGCGTTCTATTATTATTTGGGCCTAATACAGCACATATTGGATAAGTTAATTAGAATTTACTCTTTTGCTTAATAAAAATTTTATTTTATGAATTTTTTCTTGCCGACATTGCCAAATAAGGTTATAATTCCCACTAACAACCCATCTTTTATCCTTCCAGTACACATGACCGCAATTCTATATTTTAGAAAACAAAGAAAGGAAATATCACCGCGTCAGCATCGAAGTATCCAAGATGTTCTCTCTAGTAAAATATCGCTCATGCCGGCATGGGGTTTCTGCGTCGTGACAATGACCAAGTAAGAAGATGAAGGAGGGAGGGAGGGAGGGGGGGGGGAAGGAAGATAATGAACAACAACAACAATAACAGCGTCGGCAAAATACGGCATCCGCAACAACGACGACGAGAAAGAAGAGTCATAACAATAAACTAAAAGCTCTGGGCGCTGTTTTGTTGGTTTGTAGAGGTAGTAACACTAGCATTATATGTCCTGGGCGAGGGACATCAAAAGAATATTGTCCGGAGTGTGGGGGGAGGGGGGGGGGGACGACTCTATTGTAAATGAGACTGCTGCTGAAACGACGACTACGACAACACCAACAAGCAACCGGCAGAGAAGCAACGTAATTAAAGCGGTTTCTGTCGGCTCGAACAACTTTTAGAGACAGGGAGATGAACGCATACATTTGCGCGTAATTTGAAGTTTTTCTTTAATGTACTTTTCTTATTCACTTGCAGGTAGGAAAAAGTTACTACAATACACGCATCCACGTAACAAAGCAGATTTATTAACCAAGTTTAAGACACCCCCCCCCCCTACCATGAAAACCACTAAATTGGCGAGATTCCTCTTGTCACATATTTGAAAAGAACCCATTTCATTTAGGCACAACATTGTTTGGACAATAGCAAGCTTGAGAATTGTTGAAATCTAAAATAATGAAAATTCTGAAATAGTTACTGCTTCAGCAAATGGTATTATTTTAAATCAAGACTGATTATGAAAAAATATATTAAAAAACGCACGTCTACATTGATAGAAATCGTATGTTCTCTTGGAAAGTCTTTACAAGTTTCCATACAAGTTTTAATTTCCATTCTATAAAATGCTTGGCCTAAAAAGAAGCTTCTATGCTTTTCCCCAAGCATTATGCTCCAACATAACAATCAAATTATTTTGTTTAGAATTTGAGAAATTCAGACAGATTGTATTTGAGTGCAGTAGTCGAATTTTCGAGAACATATAGCTAGTGATATTTATTCCAATTACATGAGATCGATAATAGCTTACGGACGCACCACAATTTACGCGTTGTCGACATTCAAAGCAATTAGTAACCGTGATTAGAACTCTCTTCAAAGCATTAACGCTAATCTACTGTGGGCTAATTCCTTTGCATAGACAACACAAAGCCTTCTCCCTAACTTAACATACCGATGGTTTCTTGAGAATTCGCGGCGATGAAGAGCTCTCTTGTCTAACCATCAAGAAGTTCTCTGATGAGTGTCATTTAAAAATACTAACATTTTTTATTTGATTAATGGGCTGTGGAAAAAGCCCCACTATCTGGAACATGTGAGTCCATCTATGAGTGGGGTTTTTGTGTGACTGTTTGAAGAAGGTAGGGCAGAAAAGCAATTTATCAAGTCAAAATAGGGAACGGGGGAGGAGGGAGATAAACAACGACTCCTTTCAGGTGTCAAAATGAAGGCGCGTGTCATGGTGGTATATTTACACACTCATTCCCTCATTTTTCTCCCTTTACGCCTCTCTCTCCCCCACTATCATCTGCGAAGCTCAAGTCTTATCTACGGCGCTTGTGCAGCGCTCATACACGCGCGTGCACACACACACACACACACACTTACAAACGGACGTACATTTCGGTTCTTTTTCTTTGATGTGTCGCGTAAATCTCGCTCCTTTCACAGGCTGAACGCCAAGCAGGCGAACGCTCGCTAACGCGTATTGTGTCCGTATGCACGTGCGTAGACGTACGCCGAAATTCTATAGGCTAGCGTGCTAGCTGGTTGGAAGCACAGATGGTAGAGAAGGATCAAAAGAGGAGACAGTCAGTAGCTATAGTAGCTGAAATAGCATTCGATGCAAAGAGTAACGAAATGACAAGAAATGTAAGAAATGCCAACTAAAAAGATTGAAGGAGATGGAGAGTGTGGTTTCTTTGCGGAACAAATGTCGAGCGGTTGGGTGGGTGGGTGGGCAAATTTGGTGTTCACTTTTACTCCTCTTGTATGTTCGGTTTACTAATTAAGTGACCTCGCTTGGTTTCTTGCATTCCTTCTCCTTTTCGTCTTCTCTCTCATTTGACGACAACCATTTGTGTTGACCATTTAATTCTCAACCCATTTGGCAAGATGTGCTCGAAAAACTAATGCCTATGATCTCTACTTTGAAGGGAACCCGTGTATAAGTTTTCAGACTCATTTTTGTGTGGTCAATCAAATGCCCATCAAAGGAGGAACTTGCGAATTAACGTCTAAACTGGGCAATAAAGCGGACTGACTGAATTGAAACAGTGGAAATATTCAAGGACATATCACATTGTCGTCATAGAGAGTTATGATGTGATGAATTGTAGCAGAATTGGTTTTTCCTAAGATGTGTAAACCCCAGGTCAAAGATTGTTATGCCAAATTTAAGAAAGGAGACTCAGTATTTGTCGGAGATCAAAGGTCCGTTGACTATGAACGCACAAGAAAATGGGGTGTGGGGGGGGGGGAAGAAGGAGAGGTATTGAATAACTATAGTAGTTAACATGTGATTCTCATTAGAGCAACGCCATGATGATGTTCCACGTACAACCTAAGTGTAAAAAAAAATTTTTTTCAAGTAGGAATGTGAAAACTAGATCCCAGTCATACCGTTACGTCATGAAAATCCGAATACTTGAATGCTTATGCATGGATCAAATTTCAAATAGCACTCCAAGTATTATTAGCTTTATTTCACATTCATCATCAGAAAAAAAACTGATAAATTTATTAATTATTATTGTCATTAATGCAAATCACTCTCTTCGATATTCTCCACGTATTCTTAACACGCTGTACTAAAATGCCAGTCTTTTAGTCCCTTTGCGCAAACACTTTGCACAGAGAATGCGCGCAAAGTTAGGTGCAGAGGGTGGATAGTGGTAAGGGTAGAAATACTCAACCTTTCTTGAAGAACACAAGAAAAATAGCATGTTGGCTTTCCTGGTCGCGGCTTTTGCCTCATTCAACTTGACTTATTCGTTTGCACGCTTCTAATCAACAATATGCAGTTTTTTGCTTTTTCTCGGTGGAGAAGTTGTGATTAAGCCAATAAGTAGATTGGAGTCTCTCTGGAATGTTCGTGCACTTCAGCTATTTCATTTTCAAGGATAATTCTAAGCATTGGAAAGGTGTGATACCTGAGTAAGTCAAATAAATTATTTCAAAGAAAAGGCGGTACATCATGGTGTGGTAGTATTTAACTCGGCTTCTTGCTTGAATGGCTTGAAAATCCTTACCATCGACTCTACCCAATCAGCAACACTTGAGGGATTTTTGAGGCACTGGGATTCAAATGGCTGAGTGAGGACAATTGTAGGCTTATGGAGATTGGCGAAGAAGAACGAGCAAGATAAGGTGCCGGTTGCTCAAATATGCTCTTTTAAAGAAGTTGCTTCAGCAAATAAATGCCCATTCTTACTCCAAGTAATGACGTTAATTACTCTATGGATGTTGAAGAAAGGTTGGCAACAGAAAAATGAGGGTTTCTCAATTTTCTGACCAAACGTGAGGGATTTATTTTCATTATCCATCAGGAACTTTTGCAACCCTCCTTAATCACCAATGCACTCAATAGCCTCCTATAAAAGTACTCTGATAAGAGACGACTTTATCAACCACAATTTTACTTTTGAATTAATCAATAATGGGCAGTTTCCAACTAGTGAGATTCGCATTGCACCACAGCCTTGTGTTCCAGCAGTCGACCTTGCACATTTATTAAAAAGTGGATTCCCATTTTACGTAAATTTTGACAAATAACATGGAAATAGGTGGGATGGAGTACACTTAATTTTTTGTTTTATTGTTATGCTGTTTTGAAAATATTATTTTGAAAGAAAATGTGTTTTCCGAGATAGCATCATCACATAAAGTAGCTTCAAGCTAAAGTCCTCAAACCTCCATTTTTTTTATTATTGTCGTGAGGTGAAAAGCCAGACACACTGCGATTCGTTGTCATTTTACAAGCAAATAGTGTCTGTTTATTTATTTATTCAATAATTTGGCTACTGCAATGATAATCGATTTCGGCCTCGAATCATAAATTTATTGAAGATGAAATTTTTCATCCACACAAAATGTTCTCTTGAATGCAAAAGTTATCCAGACCACCATCCATGTAAATATTCTTTTTGAATTAAATGGGCGTTAAATTTACTCACCAACTATTCATAAATAAGTCAAACTACATTATTCATAAGTGGGGTGTGCGATAGACTTACCTTCACGTGGTGCACCCTGGGCAACGTATACTCATACGGCAAAAAAGTCCATTAACCGGCATTTGACTTCTGACTTCAAACTACCACGACCCCCTGGTTGTCATATTCGGCCCCTTTCACAATACTCACCTTACCTTTTTCTCTGACTTTGTGTGTCTGCCTCTTTTACATCTGTGAATCGCTCTTCTGTTCCCCACCTCTCGACTTTCTGCTACTTTGATGAACCTTCCCTCTGTGAAGCCCGAAGTCAGCTAAATGGCTAATGATATCTATCAAAACACCTGCCAT
>UZAE01014316.1:0-15214 GCA_900617975.1 Rodentolepis nana | reverse complement strand
ATTCCAGACCTCAAGGTTCAACGAACTCAAAGCTCGAACAAATGAGAAAGAGTGGACAGTGGCACTCTCCGACATACCCGACTGGCCAAGAATCGAAGCCGTTGCTAAGTTTAGTCTTCGTACCGGACACGATTGCTTGGCAAAACACCTTCACAGATTGGGAGTATACACTCAACCCACATGCCCTCTATGTAACCTACATGAGGAAATGGAGAAGACCCACCTGATTCGGTGTCCAGCCCTAAAGACAACGACGGAAAGCCAGAGATACTGGGAAGCAAGAAGACTGCTAATGTACTTCTATTAATTAACTGCTATAAATGTACCCCCCATCTCTTGGGGGAAGCTGAAGTCACTTCTCCTTCATTCCTCTTATTTAAACCATCGCATCGATTCAATCAGCCCAATTAACTATGTCTTAAGAAGCATTTCCAGACCCCTCAGAAATGGTTGTCCCTATTTCATTTGTTTGATCTACATAGTTTTTAAAATTGATTAATTGATCGGTTTGAAAAAGTGGTTCGAAGTTGGTAATTCAAGTTTAACAACTTTCCTGCCATAAAGGTATTCTCCATTAAAAGTGGAAGGTAACTTATTTGATCTTGTATACATCTAAATCTTCTATGATAATTGGTCTACAGCATAGGTGAAATGTTATTTTCACAAAGTAGTACTTAATTAAAGCATCTGTCAGTTAGCTCACGATTTGTTCACCAATAATCATTTCAACACTTCCTACCTCTGACCTAAAATATCCCATCACTTCAATTTCCATCCTCCTCGTACAACACGTTACCACATCACGCTCTCCCCCGTTTCAAACACTTCTACAAACTCAGATGAAAAGCCTAACAATGCAGGAAATCTCCGTGAATCGGCGAAAATGTTGACTTTGACGAGATTCAGGTAAGGGAATTTCAGTAATAATGAGGTTATGTGTAATGATTGTGGTGACGGAAAACCCACCATTCTCATTTCAAATTACGCCTAGTTTGCGTCCAAATCAACTTGGATTACTTATTGAGATAGGTAAATCTTCCAGGATTTCGATTTCTTCATCGAAATAGCTGCATTCAATGCAAAATTTATGTCAGTCTTTTTAAATACTTTCATTCAAAGAGAAATCTTGAGCCAACAGATTCAGATATAAGTTATATTCCTGATCACACATCCAAGCACACGATTAAAGATTAATTTTAAAATAAAGTTTCTAGGGTGATTGTATGCTTTGTCATCTCTCAAACGATTGGTGGAAGGACAATTTGAAGGTGTTCAGTATGACAGTAGAATGAAGACCATGTCATATTTCCAGTAGCAATTTAACGAAAGAATCTGTCTATTTATTTTATTTTCAAATAATCCATATTTGTCATTTTCGAAGCACATCTTTTCTATTTCAATTTTAAAAACATCGGCAGTGCAAAACTTTGCCTCTTAATGCCAATCAAAGAGTGCTTCTCAGTGCAATTAATTCATATTGAGAATAGAAAAGGGTTATGTGGTTGTGTATGTGGTTCGGTTATTAAACGACAGGTTGATCGACAATTTGAAGGTTTTTTAAAAGATTTCATGCAATAATAATAACAATAATTATTGATCCAATTTCACTGGCAGTTGCAAACATGTGATGTGAACTGGGAGTTCCACCTATACAGACCTCGTAATTCGTGCTTTGTTCCTTCCAACGTTTATTGATCCATGAAATTGATCCCTCAAAAATATTTCCAGCATAACTTCAATCGAGTGCCAAAATAGGTGAGCTAGTAAAACAAGTTGTACAAATCTATTACAGCATATACCATACACATCTTTTTTGATTGCCTCATTTAGAACATGATTTCATTTTGCCATTCTTTTCAAACCATGGTGATGAAAGGACACTTAAATGGGAGAAATAGCTGTGGGCATTCAAAGCGAGTTTTGGTTCTAAATCATTTGACTTTCTACATCCGTTAAATATGTTTCTTTGCCAATCTCAGTTTTAAGATCAGAAAACATTACTAAGTCTTTTTAGTAGCAACTTAACAACGTTAAGTATTTATTAATTTTGGAAAATACGTGCATTTATAATTTTTAAGGTGATTCTTTTCTATTACAATTTTACAAACAATGATCAATCAAGACTTAACTTCATAATGTCAACAAAGTTGAGTTTCTCAGTGCAAGTTCTCCATACAGAGAATAACCGTTTGGATAAAGAAGTCGTGTACTTTTCAATCACTTGATGCATTACTGATTCACTAACGCAGCTCTGCTCATTTATTCCATTCAGTGTTATTGCGTGTTCATGTTCTTTTGTCATTTTGGTCTGTGTACATTAAATCCACAATACGAACGGCTTGAAATGCAATTGTAGTGGATGGAAGTTGGGAGTTGTGAATTTTAAAACATTAGATTCAAATATATGGGGTGTGCGATAGATTTACCTCCACGTGGGGCACCCTGGGCAACGTACACTCATACGGCAAAAAAGTCTACTGACAGTTGACTTCTGACTTAAAAACTACCATCACTTCACTGAATGTCGTATTCAACTACTTCCACAGTACTCACCTCACCATTTTCTATCTTTATGTCTCTTTTACATTTTTGAAACACTCTTCTGTCCCCTCCCCTCTCTATATTTTTTAAATATGATGTTTCCTCCTCTCTGTGAAGCCTGAAGTCAACTAAAGGCCTAGTGATATCTATTCAAACGCCTGCCATTTGATATAAATAAATAAAAGAATCAAATATGTTGTGTTTGCTACCGTGTGGTTTGAAAAATGAATCTGATTTATGCCTAATGAATCTTTATGCCTGATTAGCACTGCTACCAGTAGTCACTTCTTGCAATGCCCTACCATTCATTCAATCATAAATATACAATTCAACTCTATTTGAATGCATTTATTTACTTCGCAAAGAAGAGCATGTGCTCTAATTTATTAGTCTTGCTCTTAAATGAGTCGATGGTCGACAGTCAAATTCGTTCAAAAGAAGTGTTGAATGAAATTGGATGTTTTAGTTAAAATCACTGTCAGGTCTTAAAACAGGAAAGAATTAAAGAAGTTCAATTTGAACGCATTTCGAAAATTAATCTTTTTTCATTTAAACATCAATAAACTTTAAAAGTCTAGGATATTTGTATTCTTGAAATTAGTAGCATGCGTTTTACACACTGATCGTAAGTTGAGACTGTCAGAGTAATTTGTCCTGGGGAAATACGCGGTAGTAGAATTCTTATAATTGCCACGAATTTCATTATGGCATTGAGTTACAAAATAATTATATTTCAATACAATATAGAAGTAATGTGTACATATATTAAAATGGCATTGTTTATTACTCCTGCATATCATCAACTGTAACTCCATTGGAGCATATTGAAAAAGTTTGATCAAGGAATGAACCAAACCTTTCAAGTTTCATTAGTGCGGATTGATGTTCGATGCCGATTTAAGATTGATGAGTATTAGTGATTTGTAATGTAATTTAAATTAAGTAGTTGTTTTAGTTTATTCCCATTAATATAGTCTTTTAGAACATTACTATTGTTGACACTATCTTAGTACGCTCACCCTCGATGACAAAGTTCGATTTAAAACCGTTTCAAAATCTTCTTTATTGAATAGGGAGGAAGGGAGGGGGAAGAGAGTTAGGCTTTTACATTTCTAATCAATAAAAGATTCACCTTTTCAGTCTGCACGTTTCTACGTGAATCATGGATCATCCAACTTGCAAGGCATGTTGTCTTTACAAGGGCCATCAAATGGGAGGATTCGGACTTATGTCTGGTTGTGGCAAACTGTCGTGGAAGAAATGAAAACAGTTATGTTGAATGAGGAAAGAGTTCAGCGTTATCTATTTCAATGCATATATTCAAATATGATGCTACGTAAAATTAAAAAGCAGTTGCGTATTGAATAAGCTCAATTCGCTTCAATTCAATTTACAAGTTGAATGTAGCAGCGAAGATTCAAGCGCAATTGACAAGAAGAAGACAAAGGTGGTCCTGGGGTTTGGTCATTAGCAGTATGATAATTAGTTAAAATATTTCAGTTACGTTGGTAAGATTTTGAAACTTTGCATTGAATACTAAGATTCAAACAACAAATAGAAAATTGTATCTACAAATAACTTCTGCAATGTATGAAGAAGAATTTGGAAAATGCTGAACAGAAAACAAACTCAGCTCAATATGCGAAATTTTGGAAGTAATTTATTTAATACCAAGTGGTATTTTTTGTCACCATGAGTGAAAGGTCAATAATTAAGTAATTACTATTTCAAATATTTGTTGGAACATTGTAAGCAAATATTGTTGTGATCGCAGAGACCTCTCAGGCAGCAACCCTCCATTTTATTATAATGATTCACCTTATTTGTCAGTTGCACACAGCTTAAATAAACAAATATCACAACAAGTGTCTAGTTCCTCTGTAGAGTTGAGATAGCTTAGCTAAACCTGGAGTCATTCTAAACTAGAAGAACTAGCTAAACAAGATTACTGGGCATATATCGAGCCTTATATTTGTGCCAATCCACATGTCAAGGAAAGTGCCAACTAAGCTATCATGGAACTTCAAGAAGGCTGGCTGGCCTAGATTCACAAACCTTTTAGAGGAAGAACTTCATTCAAGTCCCCTCAACTTCAACCATCATCCTGACAAACTTTGCACTGCTATCACGAATATTATGCTTAGATGTACAAAGAAAACTATTCCCCGAGGCAAAACTAAACACTATCGAGTGTTTTGGTCTAAACACCTTGAGGAACTGAAAAGAAAGAGGGACGCCCTTCGCAACACTGCTGGACAGACTGGAAGAACGGAAGAAGTACAAGCCTGGAGACGACAATCAGCTGTCTTCAGGCTAGCCATCTTGCAAGCTAAACGCACTTCTTTCAACAAGTTCATCTCAAATATCAACTACCAAAGTGATAGCCAACGCACTTTCAAATTTCTGAGAAACCTGCAAAACAACAGAGAAAGACCCAAGAAAGAACCAATACGCTTAAACAGCAAATTGCTTACCACCGACACCGAAATAGCTAACTGCTTTGCGAGGTTCTATTCCCACAAGCAAAAGAAAAACCCTTTGGTCAAAAAATCCTCAAGAGATTTAAAGATACAAGTTAGACAGTTTGGTGAAATTAAGGAAGACGCGACAACACCAAATAATTTACTTACTGAACCATTCCGTCCTTGCAAACTTAATGCTGCGATGAAACAGCTAAAGTGCAAGAAGTCTCCTGACGAAGATGGTATTCATCCAGAATTTCTAATTAGAATGGNTTCTGAACTCTTCTCTTTCTACGCAGCAGGGGGACAAAATAGATCTGCTTTTGAAGGAGAAATAGAGGCCATTAGGATAGCACTATGCCAATTATGTTGTCTGGATACGAAATTCACCAGAGCGGTGATACTTTCGGACTCACAGTCAGCAATAGACTCTATTGGAAACAGAGAGCCACCCAAAACAGCTGGGATAAACGAATGTAGAAAACTCTATGAGCTGCTGAGAGAGAAAAACAAAACAGTGGTCCTACAATGGATTCCTGGTCACTGTGGCATTAAAGGCAATGAGATTGCTGACACACTTGCTAAGAAGGGGACAACGATTTTGCAACCCATGGACCGGCCGATGTCTTTCCACACAATGAAGGCTTTAATCAGGAGAGAATTCCAGACCTCAAGGTTCAACGAACCCAAAGCTCGAACAAATGAGAAAGAGTGGACAGTGGCACTCTCCGACATACCCGACTGGCCAAGAATCGAAGCTGTTGCTGAGTTTAGACTACGTACCGGACACGATTGCTTGGCAAAACACCTTCTCAGATTGGGAGTATACACTCAGCCCACATGCCCTCTATGTAACCTACATGAGGAAATGGAGAAGACCCACCTGATTCGGTGTCCAGCCCTAAAGACAACGACGGAAAGCCAGAGATACTGGGAAGCAGGAAGACTGCTAATGAACTGATATTACTTAACTGCTATAAATGTACCCCCCCCCTCTTGGGGGAAGCTGAAGTCAAAGATTAAGGGCTAATGATAAATATCATAAAGCCTGCCATTTGAAATAATAATAATAATAATAATATTTGTGCCAATCCACACTTATCTTCAATTCAAATCATATAGAATTAACAAGGCGAAAGAGAATATAACGATGCAATTAGCACATTTATTTATTAACACGAAAAAAGAAAAAATCCTTGTTAGAATATTGAGATTAGGGACGATAGGCTTCAGTGGAAGGCCTCGCACAGTGATCTGAAATGGAATTATTGAGACATTAATTTTACTCACAATCAAATTAGGTCGAGCATATCCCCAATAACTAATATTTCTTGCATTTCTGAAATAAAATTGTTTCAAATAGACGAATTTGGTCATATTGTCATATTGCTGAAATCTTCTGCAGTATGACATGTAAAATATGAGGTTTGAAGGGTATGAACAGTGCTACTGTTGGACCATGCAGTCTCAATTTAAATTTAATTTACAATATATTAACTACACGCACTGGTAAAAGCAGTTGCAAAGTATTTCTAATTTCCATTGCATTTAATTCACGTTGCGATCTAAAGACAAAAATTCGTTTTGTATTGACATATAGTTAAAAGCAAACAATAACTGACACAATTATTTGCATTCAGTATCAACAATTAACAAACGAGTAAGCCATATTTTAATAATAAATGTTTTAAAAAATTATCTTAATTAATTAAAAATGCTACTCATGTGGAGTTAATAAGGCGAAATTTCAAAAGTGGCCAGCATTTCAAGAAACTAATTATGGATTTCATTTCATATTTACATTGTCCATCATATGACTAGTGAATTTGGTAGAAATGCATTTTAGGTTTGTAAAAGTAATAAGAAAGAAGAGAAATATCCAGTGATACAGCCAAAAGATATTGAATTGTTGCTTATATTTTCAATCTGTCAACTTCAAAACTCACAAGGAAATTCAAGATTCCTAACTCGCGTTCGTCATTGTCGTCGTCAGCCAAAAGCCAAAAGGTGCATTGTTGGTTAAGAACATCGCACGATGAATATTCTTCCCAAGAACTGCAAACGCTAGTTCCCCTTTTCTACCCGATTTTATCCATAGTGTGGATCATTTTGTGTTAGGAATAAATGAAAATTTCAAATAATTATTTCATCCTTGCTCTTGTCTATACCAATTCATGCTTGGAGTGATGATGAATTCGATCGTTCATATTGAATTCTGAGTGCAACGAAGGAAGGAGAAATTGAGGTGAATTCATCATGAAGGAGATCGAGTATTGAGTCCAGGTTGAAGGAGACAATCTTGCAAATCATCTCATTTTACGACTGGCATTCGAGAAATTTTTAAAATTGTTCTAAATGTCCGCATTCCCACTAATATCCCACTTGCGAAATTACACAAACGGATAGTTCAGGACAAATAGCTTCCATTGATAAAAGCTTACGATGTGATATTTATGAGCCAAATGCAGTGACTTCAAACTAACCCATATATACAGGCAGAAGGCCATTGTATTGAATGATAGAGAAAATGGACAAAAACACGATGATATTACCAGATGAATTCACACAAGCAGTCCTTTCAGATCAAATTTACTCAATTTACAAAGTTCTTCCAATGCGTCATTCAGGAGCACAAAGTTGTGTTTCAAAGAAAAATGTATTTGGAGAAGCGTAGCGTCAACGCAATTGTTGTAATAAATGGCAAAGCACAACAAGATGAAAAGTCTCATTTTGAAGGTTTATGGAATGCTGACTTTATTGTGGCCTTATATAATTTCATTCATCTAATAGAACCCAACCCCATCTGAGCATAGTTCAAGATATTCAATGATATCTAAGTCCACTCCTTCAAAAGCGCAAGTTAGATGAGAAAATGGATTAACAACAATATCACTATAAGTTGATAGGCTTTCATTTGCAGTTCGCAACTAGGCCAAATAAATAGGCCGATGTTTTATCTTTTTGATAAATCAGTTAATATTTATCTCGCTAAATTAACTACGATTCTAAATGCACAGAAAATGAAATTAACGAAAAAATATAGATTTTACAAGTCCCAACTCAAGAGTGGTCGAGGATGTACATGTTTACATTGATGGCATAATTCAAATAATTAATCAGAATATAGTGTGTATTGGCGTTTCCAATTCAATCAATACTTTTATATCCAAAGCGCTCTGTTATTCTCTGTTTTACTATGCATTCTTCTAAACAAATATTTCAAAATTTAAAACTATAACTAGTCAAGAAATTACCTGGGAATGCCCACAGTGCAGATCTCTCATGCAGGGAATAAGCCTGAGGTCAAAGATAATTTTGCACTTCACAATTCATTGATCCATTTCTTATACGATGAAGGGGATAAAGAAAAAGAAAATTTTTATGCTCACTTGGTTTTCAATTTCCATGAATTCAACAATAATTTTATGTAAACCCAGCAATTTATTATTCCTTTTAGGATCCATTCAGTTTAATAATTGCATAATGTTGGCCTTATCGATAAAGCGGCGTAAAGGCAAACAAGAAATTCTTATAAGATTATACTTCTAATGCTATGGGCACATATGTTGATTTGAAATTGAGAATTTGAGAAGGAAACAAATGACTGTGGCTGTTAGCAGTTGCATTGAATTGAGAATTGAAGTGTGTAAGATTTTCAAAATAGAATTATTTGTCATTTGGGAATGTTTCTCAGTGCAATTTCCTCAGATAATATGTCAAGTTGATAAATACAACAGTTCTCTCGTAACGCATTTACGGTTTAATAAAAGACAATTTTCCATAAACTCGTAACAATAATATTTTAAAATAACGTGTGGATTTGAAATACCCTCAAAATCGCACTTGAAAAGAAGAATTAGAATTTATATGTGTTAATGTTAAATTTTTGAAAGAGAATTTTACATTAAAATGTGCACTCGATCCTCCAATTTGATGATAAATTGTAATCTTACATATGTTTTTCGCATCTGCCCTCTAATTTATCATCTTTGATAAGCGAAAAGTAAAATAGCATTTCTAATATTGTTAAAAAATCAGCTATTTATATATCTCCAAATCACATAGCATAAGTACACTTATTTTTTTGGTTGAGAAGATATGTAGTGGATAAAATTCATGGTCCCCCATCATTCAACTGAACAGGTTGCACCCAAGTTGCATCGATTTTAAATTTCCTCACTCAATACATAATTTTGATCCCGTTTGATCAAATTACTTAATGAAATGTTATAAATCGATAAATTAAATGGTCTGAAACTGCATCAAATAAATATATTTCAAAATTATGTTCAGATTTGATGTATCAGATAAGAAGTCAGATTAAGAGAAAAATATGATTCAACATATATTAATGTTAATTTTGTTTGAAAATGTAATTGGAATGCTAATATGCATTTAATTTTATAGTGCGTTGAAAATTATAATATGAATTAACTTTTTGGGAGCTTTCCAAACCTTGTGTGCATCTGATTACAACTGCACAAAGTAACACTATCAATGTTATTTAAGCAGACGGTCAATCATTTATTTCCAAGTAATCTTTCCTCCTATCTCAATAGCCCGACATTTTCAGTTTTATGATGAGAGCAACTTAACAAATTGCAATCTCGTCAAATTTATACTAGAATGTTTTCGTTGTTTTAATATTTTTCCTTTGACAATTATGTTTTTGCATTAGAGTTAAAGGCACAGTTTGAATGGGGAAGGCTTCCATGAGCGTGCAAAACAATTTTTGAGTCGACCACACTTCCAAGCATACCACTAAAGATTATTATAAAATTCCTTTTCAAAGTTGATTGTGAGCGTTTTTTATTGATTTTATGATTGGTGAGTGTACGATTCGAAGATATTTATGTGAAAGAGAGAATAAATTGTAGGAAATACTCAAGCCATGCTTTGTGTTTACCGTTCCTTGGTAGTTCTGAGGTCATGAAAAGACATGCTAGTTTCGAGTCTTTATTGGAAAGCTTCATACTTTGCCATCTAACTACATCTGCTAAACAGCTACATTGATATCAACTTCAAAATGTTTGCCACATGACATCATTCAAGAGCCAAAATGTTGGGGCAATTAATTAAAGTTGTAGAAATTTATTACAACATTTACGATTCATGTCTTCTTTGATCTTCTCTTTTGGCACATGGTTTAATTTGGTAATTCTTTTCCCTCCATGGTGATGAAAGAACACTTGAGTGGGATAAATAGCTGTGGGAATTCAAAAGACACTAAATTGTGATGGGACAAGTGTGTTCTGGGTCTTCATTGATTGATTTCCGACATCAGCAAAACATGTTTCTTTGTCAATCGCAATTGAAATATGTGAAAGAAATGTTAACTTAGTTTTATTCCAGAAGCAATTTAACGAAATTTAAAGTTTATTAATTTCATTAAATATTCACATTTTTTTATTTCTAAAGTACATCTTTCCTATCACAATTTTACAAACGATGATCAAACACGGATTATATTCATAATGCCAACAAAGGTGACTTTCACAGTGCAAGTTCTTCATGTGGAGAATAATCATCAGGACAAAGTAGCCATGTACTTTTCAATCAATTAATGCATTAGAGCTACATTAACGTATCCCAATTTACTGATCACTATTCATTTATTCCATTCAATGTTATTGCACGCTCATGCTCTTTGGCCATGTTGGTTTGCTTTCATTAAACGAATGGCTTGAAATGCAATAGCATTGGATGGAATTTGGAAGCGGTGAATTTGGAAACATTAGATTCGAGTATACTGTGCTTTCAACTGCGAGTTCTAGTGAAATATTTGTTAATGACTCTCAGCAGGATACACTACAAAATTTTTAATCAGACCTCAATCTAGTTCAACACTAATCGCGATCTTTATTATGCCTGATTATCACTGCTACAAGTAACCACTTTCAATAATGCCCTACCAATCATTTAATCATATGCCTTCAATTCAACATCCTTTAACTACAGTTTTTTCTCAGTAGAGAAGAGTTGATTGACATAAATTCACTTACCCTCATCTATATAAGATTCAATTAACTTAAACTGGGCAGAACTTATCGAATATTTGAATTAAGCGCATAATGTCATTTTGTCAATCATCTCGTTACGGTAGTTTAAGCCAATATTTAAGCATTATGTGAGCAATTGAGATGTTTTTCAACTAATCGGGTGAAAGAAAAAAATTAGCTTAATATTTATGATTTTAGAAAAAAGAATTGAAATTATAATTTGCATCCGATACACTGATACGCCAATCAATAATGTCCTAAACTAACGGTTTTTCGGCATTATTCCAAAATTGGGAATATTTGATTACCAGAAAAGAAAACCAATACTGTGCTGAATCACTACCAATAATTCACAACCAGTCAGCTAATCAGGTATCGCCTATTCAATTTAACTTAGATGAATTTATTTTCTTAGGATAGAAGAGGAGAGTTGGAGGAAATGCAAGTCATCTTCACAAAAAGATAATTATTTAGAAGTATTACTGGGGAGAGAATTATTACACCTGTAAGCGGTTGCGGCGAATTTTGGATGAGAGAGAAGACATGATAAAGGTGTCTTCATGTGTGTGGCATTAACACTAAATCTCATTGATCCTCGTTGATTGCACCCTGAAGCACACTTCTTCTGATCTCACAGGTAGAAATAAGTGAGATTATGCAAATATTACTCTTTATTTACAATTTCATGGACATATGGATGTTAATTCGAACAGTAAATCATTATTGAAAGCATACAAAGTCGATAGATAGTACTTACTTTGATTTCTTTTGGCCGTACTCAATAGGAATCTTTTGACTTAAGGGCATATATAACTCCGTAATTCATAAGGCATTGGAAGTGCGACAATACTGCATTAATGCAATCTATATCACCTTGGTGACAAGCAATTCAAGATTGAACACATTTTAACAGTTATCCTCATTTTTATGAAAGAAGATGGGAATATTTGACATTAATTTTTTGTTTGTACTGGTTTTGTATCCATACGATGACACATTTTTATAACAGGAGTAATAACTTCTGAAATTTACACCTCTGTCGACACTTAATAAAGATATCGTTAGCGAACTCAGACGGTTTCAAATTTTCTGCTGCGCTAATTGACACGTATGGAGCAAATGTTATCGCATGCAAATCAACCCCTTAACCAGCCCCCCCCCCTCCCTATACTGTAATTTAATCCTTAAGTCTGGTGACAAAGAGACATAACAAAAATAAATGCATATTTCATCTGTATCTTAAAAAAACTAATCCTGTCGCCATTCCAAACTTGAAGAACCTGCCCTATGGATTACTGGGCATAAGTCAAACCTTAATGTTGTGACAATCCGCTACGTTCTCGATGTCAAAACATATCATTTAATAAATTTGAAGAGAATTCCAAGACGCAATCAGTATAATTTTTTATTATTTATTATTTATTACATTATTTAAAGAAAAGAAAAAGAACAATGGCTGTTAGAGTATTGTCGAATCGTGACTCTAGGCTCCATTGGAGTTAATGGTTTGATGTTCTGAAATCGAAATATTGAAACATCACAGTTACTCATAGTCAAAATATTTCAATTAAATCGACAATAATCAACATTATATTCGTTATTGCGGAGTACGCGATAGACTTACCTCCATGTAGTGCTCCCTGGGTAACGTACTTTTATACGGCAAAAGGGCTATTATTCGGAAGTTGAATTCTAACTTTAGGCTACCACAACCTCACTGTATGTCAAATTCGACACCTTCAACAGTACTCATCTTGTTTTTTCTGCACATTTGTGTCTATCTCTCTCTTTACATCTGTTAATCGCTCTTCTTTCTCTCTTATCGAATTTTTCCCTACTATGATGTTCCTCGCCTGTGCAAGTCTTAAGTCAACTAAAATGGTAATGATAACAATCAAAAGGCCTGCTATTTGAAATAACTAAATAAATACATTGCATTTAATGCATGGCATGCTTACTATTTGAATGAATAAATGAAACGATATCACCTTGAACTTTAAACATTGGGGGTTTCAACAGTAAGAAAAGTGTTAATTGCTCACTATGAAATTTCAGTTTTGTTTAAGTTCTTAGTGCCTAAACTTTACGTACTAGTCTAAATGATGTTACGGTGTATGCGATTCCAATTGCGTCACTTACCAATTTAATACTCAAATTGGTCTAAAAAACAAAAATGTCATTATTTTGATAGTGTTTCAGACACGCAAATAACACTGCAGTAATTAATTTACAATCGATTTTAATTTTTAATCAGAGCAATAAAGAACTATTATGGTGTTCACATTCAATGACTAAAATATGTTTATACTTTTAGTTTGTGTAATTATTACTACATTTAAGATTCACAACGTACCGTCATAATCTTTGTATTCGTCTGAAATTAAATAGTTTGCCATTACTTTTGGAAAACTCACAACGCACACTGGTAGCCATTTTCCAGAACTGTGAATGCTTTTTCATTTTACTCTGTTGATTATATACAAGTTATATGGCAACTAGCAGACTCGATAATTTGACGTTTAAGAAAACGGGTTTTGAAATTTATAATAATCCTATTGCAGTTATTCTATCGCTTTCATGGCACTTAAACAAAATACCATAAATCAGATGATTGATTTTAAATTTTTCCAAATGAGTGAAATATGTAATTAATGCGAAATTCAGATGAAATTATTTCATGCCGAATTGCATTCGTATTCCTACTACATTTCTAACTATTTTTTTTATTTTCAAAAATAACACTGCCAATATTATCTTAAATCATCACATCAATCTAATTATTTAAAACGTCAGAGAACACAAAAATGAGGAAATATTGTTAATTAGCTAAATTTTATCATTCAGTTTTATTGCCAAAATTAATCCTTCCCTTTAAAGTGCAATTGATAAACATTCAAATGAGACGAATTTCGTAATTCTTAATCATAATTTTATATTTTGTTAATGTAATAAAACTAATGCCATTTAAATCAATATTTCAATAAAAAAGGGTTCTTCAGATTGAAAAATCGCTTTAATATTTTAATACAAAATTGATGATATTATTTTTCATCTATTCTTAAATATAGCATATGTCAAATCAATGTTTATTTTAAATAAATAAATCATATATACCTGTACTATACGAAGATGGTGGCTTTGTAAGCAAACCTACAAAAATTCAAAATTTCAAATTTCTTTAATAGAAATAAATGTGAATGGACCTATAAATTAGGTTATGAATGCTTAAGATTGATTTCTAACTCAGGAAAAATATAAATGCAGATAGTTCAATAATACTTGGAGAATGTTTTGTCAGCAAAATCCAGGATTTGTCTTAACTTCGTTTTTAATCAATATCTTTGTCTCGATATTAACTTGATTGTTTGGAATTTGTCCATAATTTTTTGCAATTCAAGATACGTAGCTTACCGTAGGGGCTAACGTAGCCATCTGAAATAATATACGTATTGTATTGAATCGGAATACAAAAAAATAAATAAATAATAATTCTATTTCGAGACCGCAATGTAGATTTCAAGTGCCTTGTATTAATTCCCACTTTACAAAACGCCAATTATGAATATTATAAATTAGCAACACAATTTTTAACCAGGGGGTGCGCGATAGACTTACCTCCACGTGGTGCACCCTGGACAACGTATTTTCTTACGGCAAAAGAGTCTATCACTCGGCATTCGTTTTTGACTTCGATTAATTCTGATTAGCTTTAAAAAAGGCTATAAGAAAAATCGCCCTCGTCAGGGCGAATCACAACGTCTTCAGATCCTCCAGTGGAATGCTGGAGGAATGTCTCCGGACAAAAAGATCCAAATACAGAAAATCCTACAAACCTATGATGTAGACATTTTCACAATTATGGAAGCTAACATTTCGGATGACAAACTGAAGTATTACCAATTCCCAGGTTACACCCTGTACAATCTACCTAAATACCGGCAAGTTGCAAGTGGAATTCTAACTGGAGTAAAAGATGGCCTCACCTCACACTACGACCTAATCAAGAGTATGGGCTCGGCACAAGACAAATGTGAAATAATCAGATTAAATGTTTGGAAATGTCAAAACCAATTCAAGATATATGCAGTCTATAATCCTCCCCAGAATTGTCCAAACTTTGACTTTCTGAACATCTCACACAAAACTATAGTATTAGGAGACTTCAACGCCCACTCCACCAGATGGGGCTACAAGGATACAAACATAGCTGGA
>UZAE01014315.1:1291-15215 GCA_900617975.1 Rodentolepis nana | reverse complement strand
ATCTAAATTAAGGGAACGAGGGGTGTGCGATAGACTTACCTCCACGTGGTGCACCCTGGGCAACGTATACTCATACAGCAAAAAAAGTCTATTAACCGGCATTTGACTTCTGACTTTCAACTACCACGACCCCCCTGGTTGTCATATTCGACCCCTTTCATAGTACTCACCTTACCTTTTTCTCTACCTTTGTGTCTGTCTGCCTCTTTTACATCTGTGAATCGCTCTTCTGTTCCCCACCCCTCGACTTTCTGTTACTTTGACGTTCCTTCCCTCTGCGAAGCCCGAAGTCAGCTAAATGGCTAATGATATCTATCAAAACGCCTGCCATTTGAAATAAATAAATAAATCTTCAGAAGTGTTGCTACTGCTGTTCTTAACAAATAGCCCTTTTAAAAGTATGTAATTCAGCTGTTGAGTAACTCTTCCAAGTTTTGATGTCTCTCTGAGCCTAACGGGTAGAATACATTATACCAGTCGAAATAAATCCTCTAGGAGTACCACAGCATGGACGTGACATGTAAACAAGGGGTAGGGCACGGAGAGTTACGGAGATGCTTTCATTCTACTCGATTTTGATGAAATTTACTAATTACTTGAAAAACGATAACTAAATTATAGGTTGATCGCTCATAATAACTTGAAACTTAAATTATATTAGCGTAAACGCTCAAACGTGACAAAGCTCGCTTATAGGAGATTTCCGCACTAATGGTCTGGACTTACCCCCCACCTCCTAGTAATCTTTATGGCTAGGTACCGTAGTATGGGAAGGTTCCACAAGTTAGCTAAGCTACCACAACGATTCAAAGGAAATAGAAGTATATTGTGGAACACGGAGCTTAGTTTTTAAAAACAATTTTGGTTACTCTGGCAATGCCGTGACTATTGATTGTTGATTGACCGAGAAGTAACCGCACTGACGACCACACGCACTCTCTCATGTGATCAACAGCACGCCGCACTTGATGGGTAGGGGGGGGGGGTAGGTCTGTTCTAGCGCGCATGACACTCATTGGTTCAGGCATGTGAGCTATGTATTTTCCACAATGACCAGCCCACCCCTCTAATTTTAAAATAAACAAAAATGATGGAACCTTGAATATTTTTTGAAAAACTAATTAAGGCGTAATTAAATGCATCTTTCGCACTCTTTACAACTAATCATATGCTAGAAGCTTATTAATTTTGCGCAATTCTGAGGCATAAATCCTAGATTTAGGACTCTGAAGAAACCCGTGCTAGTTTAACTCTATTTCATTAGGAATTCTCCCTGGGGGAACATAGACTAAGCAGGATTAATAATCCAGTCAATAAGAAATTAGACTGAAAACGATGTTAGCAAGCGCATTTGTACCTAGTGTAAAGTGGCACTTTAGAGAATATTTATATTGTCGACAGAACAGATTCTTTCAAACTTCTTTATTTATTCATATATAATTGGCAGGCTTTTTGACAGTTATCATTAGTCCTTTAGTTGACTTCGGGCTTCACAGAGAGGAGGATGAGCATCAAAGTAAGAAAAAGTAGGGAGGGGGAACAGAAGAGTGATTCACAGATGTAGAGGAGACAGACAGACACAAAGGTAAAGAAAAGGTGAGGTGAGTATAGTAAAGTTGTGGAATATGACATACAGTGGGGTGGTGGTAGTTTAAAATCAGAAGTCAACTGCCGGTTCAGCTACCTTTTAGGTGTATGAGTATATGTTGGCCAGGGTGCACCAAGTGAAGGTAAGTCTATCGCACACCCCTCCCCCACCCTCTTTAGAGAATTTTCACTTCAAACATACAACAAATAAGAAACAGTTGTCGGAAGAAAGGTTTCTTTGCCTTGCAAACTTATATCACTGATCACTGTTGCCTTGGACTACTGTTATCGAATAAACCGGTTCAGTTCAATTATGATAATACAACTTTGCATAAACAACATCACCCATACCAAATGGGTCTTAAATATCCATTAAACTGGTTGATGGGATATTTATTTCAAATGGCAGGCTTTATGATAGTTATCATTAGCCCTTTAGCTGACCTCCAGGCTTTATGATAGTTATCATTAGCCCTTTAGCTGACTTCGAACTCCACAGAGAAGAGGAGCATTAAAGTGAGAAAAATTCGGGAGGGGGGATAGAAGAGTGATTTACAAATTTGAAAAAAAGACAGACACAAATGCTCAGAAAGGGTAAGATGAGTACTGTGATAGGGGTCGAATATGACTTGCAGTAGGCCATGGTAGTTTGAAGTGAGAAATCAACTGCCGATTAATAGACTTTTCTGCCGTATGAGTATACGTTGCCCAGGTTGCTCCAAGTGGAGGTAAGTCTATCGCACACCCCGGTCGATGGAATATAATTCATGGAAATGGAAAGTAGCTACTCACCTAATGTTAGAGGTAACCCCGGGGTACAATCGATTCAGAAGGAAGGTGGTAAATGGCATAAAATAAAATACTGCGCCTTTTCCATTTTGTAATTAGGAGAAAACATCTGGATGGCAAATAATTGGCTGCCTAATAGCTTCGAGATTAGATTCCCGATCCAGGTCATGAGTGGTGAAGACAGTTCACTTCATTCAGGCGCACAAACAATTGTGGATCGGATTTCTAAGCACTTGCTCCTGGAAGACTGTCACTGAGTGCTTACAAGACCTACCAAGGATTTCAGGTGAATTAGGCTGCTGTTTTGTTAAACTAGAATCCCTTAAAATTTGGCAAAAGGTGCTTAACCTTTCCAAATATTGGCAATATTTAAATATTTTATGAAATTTCACTTCGACCTTGAAAATAAAGGAAGGTGAAATTAAAAGATAGTAAAATGGAAAGTCTCTAATTTGTGTAGTTTCTACAATAAATTTCTCGTGGACTTTAGATGCCCCTTCTAGTGAATGGAAACCATAGCCATCATGCCTATAGCGGGCACAACACAACTGAACACTTGGCTAAACCTGAGTAAACCACTTAGAAGCCCAACTAGTTCCAGATGAATGTATTTAGTCTCAAGTAGAATCCTTTGGGATAGCTTACGCCAATATAAGCTGGGCTACTTCCAAGGTAGAGGGGGGGGGGAATAGAGACGATATCGTATTTGTGGAATTTGCAGCGAAACAGATAGGTAACTAAGTGCAATCGACCCAACTCTGAACAAATTGTGATACCTGGTTGACTAGGTGGTTTTTAACACGCCTCACCGCGCTTGCTCAAAACGTGATTGGTGGCACTTGTGCACTTTCCAGAATGTTCCAGTGTGAGCGAATTCTTTAATCAGACTTGTGCACTCCCACGATATTTTCATCTGATTTCTTTATTTAGCAGTGAAGATGTGAAGTATATTGTCGTATTCGAAGAATCTGAAATATCCGCAGATGTTGATGCGTGTCCTTGCCCAAATGTCAGCAGAATAGAATGACTTGTTAGGCTACTTGGAACATAGTATTATTACCACATCAATTGCCCAGGTTGCACTACGTGAAGGTAAGTCTATCGCACACCCCGGGATAGATCATTATGATGTCCACAATTTCAGCGCTACATATTCCCCAAATGAGGGCGTTTATAGTAGTCTGTTTCATGTTTACTATTTGAACAGTGGGTATACAAAACACATGAAGCAATACAAGTTTGCATAAGTGGGATGGAAGAAGAAGCTGTAAAATGATAGTCAGGCAGTATATTGTTGTAAAAAGAGTCTGATTGTAACTGAGATTGTTAATAAAATTATACCAAAACAGTTAATTGTATCGATCGCTTCCTGGTGTATACCTCAAGTGCTATTTTCACAAATGGAATTAAAATGGAACGTCACTTAACCAATTTGTCAATTTAATGAAGGAATACCACACTGTAAATGACAATAGCAATTCACTCTTAGTCAATTCCGTTCAACTCCAATTTCATCACTTAAGCCCTTCAAACTTTTGTTTCATAAGATTACGCAGTTTTTATTACCCACAATCCTTGTAGAGTAAGAAGGTGACTAATATTTGCATAAAGTAATGTCAGGTGGTTGTAGATTAGAATTTTCACTTTTTCACATTTTGCTACACTACTATACTACAATAATCTCAGACGCATATTATTGCAAATCAAATAGTTGAGAATGATTTTCCTCAATTGTATGATAAGTGTATTATAACGGATCCTGCTTACATACAAACGATTATATCGGAAAAAATGGTCTTGTAAAAACATGATACTTCAACAATATCGAGGGAGGAGAAGATATTGAATGTATAGGGTTTATTGTATACCTTGGTAAATGCAACATAATTAGCAAATACACATATTTAACGGGCCTCTCAATGACTATTAAAAGCTGATTATTTGAGAAGGCAATTGCATGCATGACGCACCTTCCAGAATGTTCGAGTGTGCATGAGATTTTTGATTCAGACTTGCCAGCCTTTTGCTCTCCACTGTGGTAGGTGTGTTAATTAATCATGCTATTATTAAGAAGAAGAAGAACATATATATTCATTTGTGTTAGCCACGATAAATACAAGATTTAAAAACACCCAAATATTAAGAAAAGCATGATCAGATAACAAAGATCTCCGTTATGTCATGTGCCAACGCCTCCAAGAATGAGTTGGAATATTTTCAGTCCTACTCAATAGCCCCTCACCAGAGATTGTCGATCAACGTCATAATTATCATCATCGTCATCATACAAGATTAATATAAAATTATTCATGTTTCAGGATCGAAATATAAAAATCCTCTTAACTCCCATTAAATATTTCTTTGGCAATTCGAGGAAGGGAACATAGAGTAATCGGACTAAATTAGGACGTAGTTAGGCATGCTTCCTTCTTCCCTATCTATGAACCCTTCAGTTCAGTGATCACTTGTTTATTAATTCGCTAGCCCACTCGAGAATATTCACATACCCGAATTAGATAATCGGCACTCATCAGTATAAACAAACCTTTTAAAAGGACACAGACGTAATTATAACCTTCACTTAACAAATACCTCCTTTCAATGCTCTAGACACACTTGTTTTCGATTTATAATCGAAAAGAGGACCAAGAAAGTATGAGTCATGCAGAAGATAAAGAGGGTGTAAGACTCAGTTTGGATGGCGGAAGCATTCAAACATGAAATACAATTCTAACTGAAAAACCCCCTATCCTGAAGGTCGTTGCATTGTTTTAATAAATGTGGAGAAAATGAAGCCATGCAAAGTAGGATTTCTTAGGAGCCAAAACCATATTTCATTTCAGTTTCGCAGGTTAGAAGTAGGCATAATTCTTCATTATAAATGTAAGCCTTATAATTAACCATTTCCAAATTGAAATGTACTGCATACGTGCCTAGGTATAATAAGGATTACTCTCATATTCGTTAGTTACTTCTGCCGATTACTTATAAGAGCATATCCGAAAAAAGGGAAATCGGCGTAGCCACCGACCATACCATTATACAAACTCAGCTAACTGTCGCTTGGGGGGGGGGGGGATGCGGTATGGCTGACAAAATGGATGTCTTCTCTTGGTCGTCGTACTCATGAAACCTCTAAATCCCAATTTCTATCAATTAATGGTATATTTATCAATATGATTACCTTAATAGAAGACTAACTTCCCGTATAAGGTACCTTTCATAGTTGAGTCGAACTCTAACGCTCACAATAATTCATATTCAAACACTTTTTACTAAACTAATTGCTGTTATAATGATTAAGCGAATCGACGCTTCGTAACAAGTTCACCCGTAACGCGAATAAAGAAACTCGCTTATTTACACACACATATATATATATCCTTTCTTTCAAGGTAAGGACCTATTTCTACTAGCATTAATGTATTGCTCCTAAGTCGTCACTCAACCCTAAGAAAGATGCACTTATTTTTGGAGACTAAGTGAACTGGAACCGATCTGTTAGATGTTTATCGAAAAGAGGCCAAGAGATAAATTCTACATGATCCATATCACGAAGTATCACTCCTCACTTTCTCCAATAGCTCGAAATATTGGCGTCTCCCCCCCTCCTCACGACTCATATTCCTGGTATGAACTTTCAATGTTCATTTGGCTGATCAAACCGATTTAACTTAATACTTGTCTGGTGAATATTTCCGGTTAACAATTAGAGAACAATCCCTCAAGTTTTAACTTATGTAATTATCGTAATCGATTTTATCTTGCATAACAATAAGCCGATAAATAGACCAAGGGTCATAAACATAAGGGTTTAATAGAGCTAATTTGAAAGTGAGGTGACATGGGAAATATGGCATTACGCCCGTATACGGATACAATCATCGATGTGACAAAGTCTTGTTATCAAATATGAAACTTCTAAAGGATGTCAAGAAGCTTTAGCTTATAGCTATAATCTAGGTTATTGCAGGACTATTAACAGTTAGCCAAACTATTCGCGATCGCTTTATCGTCTCGGTGAATTAGTTCTTGGGTAGCAGCTAGGTAATATTAAGTTGTTTTCGGAAAAAGTATAGCACACCCACTCATTCTAACAATTCCTTTTAACGGAATCTTATATCATTAATCTATTTACTGAAAATACATTAATGACTACTTTTAGGCCACCAAACGGGCTGCCACAGAGGGATGGGAAATAGACCAGGTTGGCAGCTAGGCATGCAGACCAGTGAGAATGTTGAAAGTGAGACGTCTCATACTGCTGTGAACGGATATAACCTAGGCGGGATAACGATCACTTTTTCATTTTTTGGGAATTCTTTAGACTTAGAGACTATTTTCGCTCCACCTTTTTTAATATTTATGACCTAGATCATGCTTGCTACAGTATCTTACTTTGCGAACTAATAATTAACCACTGGGTCAAATGTAAGGTTCTTCAACAATTACTTAAACCGAATTTATGTAAAGCCGAAACCTATTCATTAATAGTGGGGTTTCAAATGGATGACTAATCCTATTATTTACAGAGGCTAATCAATAAACAAATGAATTAGGTTAAATATGTGCAGGAAGAGTTATACCTTTATCTCCTTTAGGTCTCAACCTCAAAATATTCGGAGCTCAGAACTCGGCAACATGACATCACGGGAGACCACCCAAGATATGTCGAGATTAAAGCATCTCACAATCGTAAATTTGGAAATGATGAACTGTACTACGATTTGTTCCATTTAATAGTAACAACTTCTGACAAACGTTTTTGTCAACCAGCGGATGTCGATTCCTGGAAAATTCCGAAGGTAATATTGACGATAAGCTTGGGTTTTCGAGGTTCCAGTGCTGCCAAGGTAATACAAATTAGACACCTAAGACAATAAACTGAGGACTCTTTCAGTTTAATTAATGATGCTGCTTAACAAGGTCAGATGAATCTGATAACACCTATTTTGGCCATCGATGGAATGCACCTCGCTGAACACTGTTGATACCAACTGCCATGCCAGTTGCAAGAGGGCCTTAGAGTTTCCAGGTGAAGTAGGTTAAGTTCCTGGAAGGAAAATGAGAATTGACCTGAAACTCCTCCTCATATGAGCTACGGCGGAACTATGGCCACTTGAGGATGAGACGATTCTGCCCGTCATATAGCAATGAACACTTCAAGAATCTTTCCCATAGTCAATCCCACCCATTCACGAAATCTTGGCTTCAAGTGTCCACTTTAGAATCTTAACGAATTACTGCCCGACCATTCGATTAACAAAATAAAACCACTTAAAGCTAATCGATCTTCTCTACTTAAATAGAAGTAACACAATGAGAATATCAGAAACAAAACTACGAGGTCAAATAGAGACTAAATTTCAGGATAAAAAATGTAAAAACTTCAACAATTCATACAAACATCCGCGAAAAGCAACCTCACTTCGATCCGTGTAAGTTCATGAGAAATACATGTTTGTTCTACTTTAGAGAAAAAAATTGATTTATATCGAGATAGATTTACAATTTTCCACACACAGATCACTCCACCCACATAAGCTTCGCGAACTAATTGCGAAAAATACTAATTCCCATATATTTTTTCTAGAAAAATCTGAAGGTGCTATTTCGAGGTCCGCATTATTTTTAACATTACTCACAAAGGCTCCATACCGGAATACACTTCGCAATTTTCTTAAATAATTGCACTGGAGAGCAAAGATTAATAAAACGTACTCGAGTTTAGAGCGAGCAAAGTAGTTGTAAAATACGTCCTTAAATTTGTCCTCACGAAAAACATATCTTTACCCGCGATAAAGCAGCAATTAAAGAACTCTGCAAACTCAGCACAGAAGGACAATATCTACACGGACCTGCGTATCCTTAAAATTTAGTTAAATGTGTATAAGAACGAAACCTTTCAAACAAAACGCTAATAGGCTTGGAGCTTTAGCTAACCTACAAGTCTAATTTGTCACTTGAACGAGAGAAATCAACCACCGCACTCAAGACACTGACGCGAAGAGTATGACACTTCAACGCGCCAATAAAGCACTAATTCCAGAGCGACAAAGCTCGTCGCTAATTATACAGACGCTAGTGCATACAGAATCAGCGATTATCTAAAACTCGCGTCACAATGCGAAACGTATTTTTACGACTTCTAACGAATGCTTAGATCTGTGAGTGGTGATGTTACAATCATGAGCAGTTTGTATTCAACTGCCAGAACAATTAAAAAGGCCAAATGAACTAACTCACTTCTGTTTAATAGTTCATTCCAATTAGGAGAAACAACAATGAAAACATGGTTCTTTTTGTCTCTTGAAATTCACCCAGAAATCATGAACACACCAACTCCCATAACACGAAATCGAGAATAGGAGAATAATAACCAGTCTTTATGGTAAAATAGAAAGCTTCGGAAAATCGTAAAGAATATTTAAACTAGCTACACAGAAAATGAATAGACTATGATCTTTAAAAAGATTTCAATTCTAATCAAAACTAGTTCCTGACAGAATAACGAAACATAAATCAAGTAGAAAACGAAATAGACGTGTGTTACGAGCAAACAGATAGCAAATATAACCTGTAAGAAATTAGGAAATAAACAAAGATATTAAAACAAAAATATAAATACCAGAATATAATCAGCATATCAAAATAAGCTGACTGTCCGTAGAATCAAATTGAGAGGTTCGAAAAACGTTATTTCACAAGGAAAAATGACAAATTGCTCACGAAACAATTAGATTCAATTAGTACATACCACAAAGCGAACAAGAGATAGAGAGGAATTATAGATGAGGGGAAAAGCGCCAATCGCATATAAAACGAATGGGTGTTATTCTATCTTGCATGATTTTTTGTTTGAGAATTATTGGAAAATACAGAGAGGACTATATCAAATTACACCTCCTCTTCTTAGGTTTATGAGAAGACAAAGCGGCCTCGGCGGCTAATTCGAAGACTTTTCGGACATTTTCACCTGTTTTTGCTAAAGAAAGATCATATCAATTTTAGATTTCATACCTGAACATTCAACATATTTAAATGCTCCAATCTTGTCAGCTTTCTCCATGCCCTGTTGCGCTTTAACCGGTTCCTGGTTGAACTTTGCCAGTTCTTTAATAGTAGCTGGGTCATCACGCAAATCCATCTTATTTCCAACAAGAATTATAGGTGTATTTGGGCAAAAGTGTTTTACTTCAGCTAACCACTTTTCGGAAATATTCTCAAAGCTATCAGGGCTGTCAATTGAGAAGCACATCAAGACAACACTTGTTTCGGGGTAAGAAAGCGGTCTGAGTCGGTCGTAGTCTTCTTGGCCTGCCGTATCCCATAGAGCTAGCTCCACATTGACATCGTTATATACAATATCAGCAACATAGTTTTCGAACACAGTTGGAACATACACTTCTGGGAATGTAGATTTACTGAAAACAATCAACAAGCATGTTTTGCCGCAAGCACCATCACCAACCACAACAAGTTTCCTGCGAATAGCGTCGGAAGCCATAAAAAGTACAAAGTACAACAAAGGCGGGCAGCGCTTGTTAAGAAATATATTCGAACAATCTTAATTTGACACACCAAAAACAAAAATAATTTATATATGTTTATTTATTTATAAATTACCTTCAAATATGTTAAAATAGAAAACTTTCGAACATTGTTCGTTATTCAACATAGCTTTCATATTACCAAAAAAATTCGTAAGAAAATAACATTATATTTTGGTATTTAATTTTCCAATAAATATTTTCGAAATGTTTTCATGAATATCATTACGTCTTGATAGTTTTAGTATTATTTATTTTTTTCAATATTCATCGTATTTTTGCATATCAGCAATATATATATATATAATATTCTGCATATATGAAGTCTGGAATGATTCATTTCGGAGATGAAATTGAACTCATTTTATTTTATTTTTTTCTTACTAGTCGGTTATGAAAACTTGGCATAACTTTTAAGAACTCGACATATTTGTCTTCACAATATTCCCACAGCTTAGAAAACTTGGCTCTTACTTTCTTCAACCTTCTACTATCTATCTTTAATTTTATGGAATGGCGTTCAGAGTTGAGAAGATTGAGTTTTAAGGAAATAAATGGTGAATAATCGCAGTAGTCTGGGAAACATGGGTCTAAACAGAATGGTAAATAGAAGTACAAAATAAAAAATCATACTATTTAAGCATTAAGTTTGAATGAATAAGCAGTCGTGAGGCACTCATGTTCCTTTTCACCTAAACCAGACTGAATTCCTTTCACTTAAAATAATTTAAAAGCAATAGTAAAGTATTTCGGTGTTTTAGTGTCAACCGTTTCAAATTCCTTGACATTATATGTAATTTTTCACCACCCCAGTTCTATTCTTCTCATTTTATTCCAGAATAAATGTAGTTAAATTAACTGAACGCATTCACTGTGAATTCATCTTATGTTGATAAAACCTACATCTTGGCACTGCTTTTCATTTCCAAATGGGACCTGGACTTTAGGGAAGAAAAATCACTTGACTGGCTTTAATCTTCGAAAATATAATTGTCCCAAAGCTCTCCCTATTTTCATTCCCCCTTTGTGCTAATATATTCAATTATTTCAAATATTTTGGAAATCGAATAGTCTGAAAGATCTCTAATTTCTCTACATTTTTACGCATCCATTGGCTCCTTTTTCCTGCCTTGTTTGTCAGTCACTCGAAAGCAAACAATGACCGCGTCATTTAAAGCCTCAAAGGAGAATACTTTGTTTAACCGTTCCATTCAATTCCACTGTCGCATACCCATCTTTGATGTGTAACCACCTCCCTTTCCTTTTCGCTTTCGATAATCTGATGCACTTGTGAGCTATCTTAAGTTTCGTTCTTTTGAACTAAGAATTTGTTGGCTTTTAAATAGGATGTCTCTTTCAGCTTCTGAACTCTATTATACTGGTTGTAAAATTAAAATAAATTTTTCCTTAATTTTCACCTTCCGAATTGGTAAGTTAAAATTCTAACTTATCAGGAGAATTCTCTCTAAAGAACTTCAGCGCAGATAATATTTGGATGGAACATAGGGGAGCTGATCAGTCGGAGTTGGGTAACGACGGAATAGAGCCAAGAGTAAGGTTGCACCTGGATATACATGCATTTATGGAACACTAACTTCCTTTTAAAGTTTTGTTTCCTTTTCATTCAACTACGTGAAGACAATGAAAAAGAATGCCTTTCACCAACCTAATTAAAAAAGTCATTAACTCATTACATGATTATTCGTGACGCTATCAATATAAGGAGATCATCACGTTGCTGAATTCCACCCCCCCCCCCCACGCCCTGTGAAAACAATGTGTCATGAACTGGAGCACATATCATTGGAATTCGGACTTTTTCGTTAACGTAACTTGAATGCTTCAGCTTCCATCATAAAGTTAGCTTTCGATAAAGACTTTCACTGCCCTGAATTGAAAAAAAAGTTTCGAAGGGGTTAACTTCTCCGAGAAGAGGCTCTCGAAATGATCTGGCAAATGTGAAGAAACTTTCGACTTAGGGGAAGTCCCCTGATATTGTATGATTAATGGGCGATATTTAGAATGACAATAACCACCGTGCCTTTACTACAAAGATCAACTAGTTAATGGTAGAATGGGACCATTTTTTGTTACTTTTCCCAGGAAAATGTAAAAACTACTTTCTTCAGGTTGCGGGGCCAAGGCTGGTGCTTGATTGAGGCGTTAATAGTCGTAAAAGGCAGAGATTTACTTTTAGCAAAATTCTTTTTCAATAGTGTAATTCTCTCGTCTTTTGAATTGCCTTTAAACCTGCCTTTTCCTGCTCAGCCCGCCAAATTTTGGGAAAAAATAATACGTAGATAACAGCCGGGTTAATTGAAATGCACTTTGGTAATTCATCCGGGATGGTAATGATGAAGAATAGCGAGGTTGAGCACTCACAAAAGATTTTTATTGAAGCATAGGTGCGAAATCTTGTCAGTTGATAGTGTTTTTGACAAACGCGAACCAATTGTGAACTATACTAAGATTTCAGGAACATTATTATTATTATTATTACAAATTACAGAATTTTATAATATTTATCATTAGCCTCTTAGTTCACTTCGGCTTTCTTAAGGTATTATTCTGGTCTAGAGACATGAACTTTAGGTCATTTTAGAAGTGCCGTAAAAATAGCAAGCAATATTTTTATTATCAGTTTTTTTAATATATTATTTATTCACCTTAGAAGCATACAAAAAAACTTAAAAATAATAAAAGTTAAATTTTTTTATTTATCAGCTGATTTAGAGAGGCGTCCCAAAATATGGTGCATGACCATACCCACGATTTTGGCTCTCCAAGCAATCTAAAATCAAAAAAATAAAAAAGATTACCAATCTACAATGATGTCGCTATGGCTGGAACTATGAAAAAGTTTTATCTATATTTTTTTACAAAATTGTGGTCCCCTTCTTAGCAAGTGTGTCAGGCCGCTCATTGCCTTTAATGCCACAGTGTTTTTTCTTTCAGTAACTGATGCGGTTTTTACTTTCTTGTCTCTAGGCTGTTTTGGGTGGTTCTCTGTTTCCAATTGAAGTTATTGTTGACTGTGAGTCCAAAAGAATAACTGCTTTGGTGAATTTCGTATCCATGCAGCACAATCGGTCTAGTGCTATCTTAATGACCTCTATATCCTTTTCAGATGCGAATCTATTTTTGTCCCACTGCTGCGAAAAAAGAGAGTAGTTCAGAGTAGACACCTTCACCAGCGTTTGATTGGTTTTCTACGTATAATCCATGAGTGAAGACTTGGAGACATTGATCTGTAGGATAGTTGACATTGATTGTCTCAAAGGCCAATGAAAACATTTGTTCTGGAGCTGTATTTACTTTTCTGAAATGGTCAAGCAGTTGGGTGCAACATTGTACATCAGTTTCTGCTAATGCGCTTTGGGGAAGTGAGAGGCTTTTTGGTTTGCCATCAATTTGTAATGCTTTCTTCAGTTCTATGGCTTTCTGCATTAGATCAGATTGCTCTTTGTAAGTGCTGAAGAATTTGGCCCTGATTTCAGGTACACAGTTCCATATAAAAATATCATTGACTATAGTTTCCATAACGGAAATGTCAGAGGACGCTGTTCATTCGTAATGGAGGTATCGTCTGTCACCCAGACACCTAAGACTCATTATTTCTTTCTTAAGTGATTGATCAGCACATTCATTACGTAGGGGGGGGGGGAGTATTGAATTTACTATTGAAAACGGATGCATGTTACCTACATTAAAACTTTAATCTACGTAAGTTTTTATCCAATAAATCAATATAGAGGTTGGGGGTGGGGAAATTGGATCGAGTGAGTTGATCTTCATTAACTCCTTAACATTACTTCATCGTCGTTCGATTGTATTCAATACGTCTTCAAGTGGGCTACTCTATGCTTAAGTAAAATATTTTATTTTGCTTTTATTTTATAATTTTTAATTCATTGAAAAGATAAATGCGTTGTTTGGATTTTTCTAACTTATCATAGGAGCATTAATACTTGATTGTATATTTTTATACCAAAAAAAAT